>JAPYZC010000413.1:0-84941 GCA_030522665.1 Ichneumoninae sp. A BG-2022a | reverse complement strand
CGTTCAAATAAATATTTTGTTGGTCGAACAAAATATTTTAATGACTCAAAAATATTTTGGTGAAATCAACCAAAAAATTGTTGAACTAACTAATTTTTTTGGGTGTCGCAACGATGGATAAACACAATTTCTTCCCAGACGTGCGACTTGGAAGTGTTCTTGCTCGATGGCAAGACACATTTTGCTTCTTTCGCATCATCACAGAAAAATGTTAGAAAAAACTGCCCGACGAAGTGTCGACGAGGATCGGAAGATATTATCTAGGTGACTAAGTAAGGGAACAGGGCAGGAGATAGATAGATAGGCGAGAAGTACGGACGAAAGCTTTGTGAGGAAAGTAGGTTGCAAAGAAGGCGAAAGGAGTAACGTGTGAACAAAAGCACGTGCTTTCTCACCTTTTCTCCTCTTGATCACAGAAGCTCCTACTTCGCTTCGGTACGGAGCCAAGCTGCGATCGTCCGACGCTGCACTTTTTGTTTCTCGGTTGTATACAGAGCTAGTTTTGCCAATGGCACGGACGAGCCACCTCAGCTATGTGAGGGCGTCGACGTATATTGTGTGAAACTACTAGAGAAAACACGTAATACAAGTGAGAGACGACAGGTACAAGAGGCGCGAAGTGTCGGGCGAGAAACGGGGTGAAGATGATGGACCCGGATGAAGGTTGGCCCGGAAACACAGAGCATACGAAGCGTTGGGCTAGGCATGGCAGAAAGTGCAGCGAAACCCCGTTTACGTAGAACGTCGCTCTGCAGAATTATTCTATCGAAGGCGATGTTCTCATCTTTGCCGTATAAACAACCGTAGCCGATAACTTTTTGTTACAGTTTTTGTTACTGACTAAGCAGCATTACCGAATCTTAATAAAATGTAGTGCGCAGACGCGTTTTTTTGTTAACAAAAATGGTAAATTTTATATACCGGACTGGAAGTTTTAGTAAAAAAATTGCGCATTAAATTTAATGTAAAGTTGTCGTGAAAAATTAATGGACTTTTGGAGTGAAATTTAAGGTGAATTATTGGAATTGGAGTAGGCTTAGTGGACGCATTTTTTTTTAGTACTCTAAGTATTCTTTAGTACTATATGAGTACTCTAGTATTCTTATAATAAAATTTAAGTAAATGATTAAAACTGAAGTATTTCTAAAAAATTTAATATATTGTGTCAACCCAACGAATAGTTGGGTTACACTGAGAAAAGGGATAGTATTTCCTACTGTAAGCAATAGTTCTCAGGAGGAACCTCTCCTAGCACTTTGAGTACCGGCAAAATATTCTTAAACATCATTCTAAAACAAAGTTGAGTACAGTACTCGAAGTATTTAGTACTTATGGTACCGCGTACTGAAAGTATTGGATACGTACGATACTACGTTTCAAGTACTTTAAGTACTTTTTGCCCAGCTCTGTTTCTGATAGTATATTTTCAATTCGTTAAATTATAATTATGGTTGCGACGATAATTTTTTGGCATTGCTGTAACTATAAAACATAGACATTCCCCTTGGGAACTAATTTTATGGTAAAAAGTCAATATTGTTTTTACTATGTAATTTTTTTTCAGTGTATGGATTTTTCAACTTATTATCCACAAAAGTCCCCTATTTTTTATTTGTTAATTTTCCGATCGTTCCATCCGTCTCTAGTTTTACAAGCAAAAGTTCAAACTAAAGATGTTACTGTCACGGGAAATAAAGGGACAGGTTTGCATATTTGAACCTGAAGAAACTAGCTTGCCACTTATTTAACAAACTTATTTTTACGCATCTTCGTAATCCGATATTACGAAATTTTTGTTTTACTGTTTACCATTAAATTCCAGACGATTTTTTTGTACAGTGTTCATCAACAGTCTGATGACACGTTAAAAAAATGCGCGAGAATAATAACGACCGCACGTAAGACTGGAAACGAACCTTCGAAAGTGTCTATCGACGGTTTGGTGCCAGAAGGGCGTACGAGCATAGCTTGCGCACAGTTCGTACGCCCTTTTCACTTCCGACCGATCGATATAATATCGTAAAATTTTCCGTCTCCCCGACATTTTTTTCCCATCACGCTGGTTATAAGTATCCATGTACGCTCATATAAGTATGTCGACGCGGTGCTTCTTCTCCGGATTGGGGAACGGCGCTGGAACGAAAAATCGTCAAAAACAGATTTTATCGCGCATCAAAGAGTACGCGTAATCGAGTATATACTCGCGCCTCGTCGACCAACTAATCCCTCCTCTTGACCATACCCGCGGTTTTACCGATCGTAAAAGTGCCAATTTATATTTTATCGGGCTCTTAGCTTCCGGACGAAATCCTCTCCGGGTACGTAAGAAGACGACCCGTAACAGGGTATCCAATAAAAATTTACAAAAAATAAAAGAAAAATGCAGGAAACTGCGGTACCGATAAGCCTCCCCGTTTCACAGAGATCCTCGGGGTGCGAGTCGATCTGACAAACGATCCATAAAATCTGCAAGTCAGTCGCTCATCCCGCGCCCCAAAATCGAGACGGTCATTATTATTACTAAAGCAAACGGCCCGGTTTCCGCCGCTGTCTTATATTTATTATTTATAATAATAAACACAGTTTCTGTTTAATACAAAATAAATTGACAGCATGTTGAAGAGCCCATTTTACTCTTGATTACACCCAAAAAATAATTTATTTGACGGCCACCGTTTATTTGGCTTAAGTAAAATATTCATGTGATATAAAGAAATATTTATTTAAATCAAATAAATATTTCATTTAAACCAAATAATTGGTGGCCGTCAAATAATTTTTTTTTCTGGGTGTAATGCCGCAATACGTATATTTTTTTATAAAATGTTCGATTTAACAATTGTAAATGGCGGAAAGTGGGCAGTTTACCTGATGACCCTACTTGAAAAAAAAATAAAAATTGATATTCACGCCCAAACTTAAAATTTTCCAGCGGTCCAAATATTTGAGACCAGGAGAGTTTGGGGAAAAGAAGTGGCTCCTCATTCACGTTCCTCGCGGCTGAAACGGCAACAGTATTCACGGCAGGAGAACGAGAGAGACGGTTACTCGGCCGAGGGATGCGGAAGTGCAACGGGCTGTAGTACTACCACGAGCAAAACTACCCCCTTCGTTCGGCGACCGCTGCTCGCGACGGAGAAGCATCCCCAGCCGCAGCGCACAGCGTGCAGCCGCCGTGGAATGCCCTCGGTGGTATCGACGGAGGTCGGTCGGGGGGGAGGGGGGGGGGGGCGGGGGGGTTGCGTAGTACTCGAAGAGGAGGCGACGGAGGCGGAGGTTGAGAGAACCCGCGGAGTTTATCGACCAGTGACGTCATTCTGCGGGGAATATCCCCCCCACTGGACTACTACGTCACATTAAAAGCGCGGCGTGTGCGAGAGACGGGTAGCGGCGCCAGCGATGTCGTGGTGCGACGACGCCGCCGATAAGGGACGCCGAGCGGAGAAGAGAAGCGATATGGACGGAGGCGGCTCGCGAAGGGTGAGACGGACAGCAAAAAAAAAATGGGGTTGAAGAATCGCGGGCCAGGCTCGTGCGCCCTGCAGTAAGGCCCGCTCGGCCTCGATTCGGATAAGTTTCGTTACAGGGTGTTTCAATACTAAAACGACAAAATATAAAAATGTATATTTTAAAAAAATGTATAATTGGGATGAAAGCTATGAATGATAGGCGAATCGATGATGAGCGGTCCGGGCCAGGGTCACGAAACGGACAACTTTCGTTACAGGGGGTTTCAATACTAAAACGACAAAATATAAAAATGTATATTTTTAAAAAATGTATAATTGGGATGAAAGCTATGAATGATAGGCGAATCGATGATGAGCGGTCCGGGTTATGTTCACGAAACGGCCAATTTTCGTTGCAGAGTGTTTCAATACCAGGTCGACAAAATATTAAAAATGTATATTAAAAAAATTTGAATAATTGAGATAAAAGCTATGAATGATAGGCGAATCGGTGATGCGCGGTCCGGGCCGTGTTCACGATTGGGCCGAGTTTCGTTATAGGGTGTTTCAATACTGAAACCAAAGAATATAAAAATGTATATTTAAAAAAAATGTATAATTGAGATGAAAGCTGTGAATGATAGGCGAATCGATGATGCACGTGTATCGTGTTCACAAAGCGGCCAATTTTCATTGCAGAGTGTTTCGATATTAAAATTCAAAATATAAAAATGTATATTTAAAAAGTGTTAATAATTGAGATAAAAGCTATGAATGATAGGCGAATCGATGATGCGCGGTTCGGGCCATATTTACGAGTCGGCCAATTTTCGTTGCAAAGTATTTCAATACCAGGTCGACAAAATATTAAAAATGTATATATAAAAAATTTGAATAATTGAGATAAAAACTATGAACGATAGGCGAATCGGTGATGCACGGACCATGTTCACGATTCGGCCAAGTTTCGTTACAGGGTTTTTCAATACTAAAATTCACAATATAAGAATTTGTATTAAAAAATGTTAATAATTGAGATGAAATCTATGAATTATAGGTAAATCAATGATGCACATTCCGGGCCATATTCACCACTTTTACCCACTCATTCGATAAATGTCTTCGGATAGTCGAACGGATAGTCGATAGCGAGCACGATATTGACAACCGTTCGAGCTTTAGATTCCCGAACGAAGAAAATCGAAGAAACAACCGAGTAATTTTCACTGCCTCGTACGGTGATTCTGGCGTTTTGACCGTAAATCGTCCGTCCCGTTTGGTCGCTGATTTATCGTGTGTACCCCGGTAAACACACGAGTCCACGGAATGTCGGCGCCGGTCGAAAGTTAAACAATTCTCGCGGGATAAACTTTAATTGATTTTACCTCCGTTTGGTAGGTGGACTTCGCATACATATGTGTATCTATATATACCTATCGTCTATTTTACCAATGAAGAACCAGATGCTACATTTAATATCCTGTTTAAACTGTTTCGCTGTCTAATGGAAAATCAAGGCGAGAGCAAAGGGGGGGGGGGGGGGCAACATTTTGCAAGGTAGCCCCTGTCTGTGCGCCTCTCTGTACTTAAACTCGGAGTTGTACGATTCGAGAGCCCCCCGCCCGCCCCCCTCCCCCCGAAAGATGGACGATCCTGAACCGCGGCCAAGCCAACGGTTTTAACCGAGTGCACGAGTATTGATCGTATTCTCGATGCGCGCGCGAACGAGCTAGTATTCCAACGCCCTATCGTCGTACAAACTTCGCCGCGCGCACACACGACAAACCCCCCCCCCCCCACACTCCACCCTGCGCCACTACTAGTTAGCAGCAGAAACGGCGCGAAGCAACCCTCCGCGGCTTCTCTCGTCGTGCCATTTCTCCCTCTCTGTTCCTATAACACCCGGAGAACTTTCTCGCTGGAATATATTTATATATACATAAGGGGAGAGCAGGGAGGGGAGGGGAGTGCGCGAGGCTGCTTTCCCTCGCCGAGGCTTCTCGGGCTTTCCCGCCCTTTCTAGGATCCCGGCGAACGCGGGAAAAGCTCAACCCCTCATTTTTCTCTCGTGGAAGAACACCCCCGCGAGTACCCACCCGGACTTGTAGTATCCCCTACGTCGACCCATCACGGGAGGGAAAAAAAGGCAAAAAAAAACCACCCCCCCTCCTTTCTCTACGAGAGTAATGTTGCTTGTAACCCCCTCTCGGAGGAGTGTGAAAAAGAGTTAAAAGGGGGGGGGGGGGAGGCTCGGAGGTGAAGAAATGAGGATGAATGGACGCCGAAGTATGGCGATGAAGATTTTTTCCTCATTTTTTTCTTTTTTTTCTTTTCAGAATTTGCCTTGCTCATTATCCGTCGAGAGTACGGATATCGGTGCCATTTCGTCTTCGAGACGTTTTAGGGACCCGAAATGACTTTTGGGGATTTTTTTCGTTTCGCCGAACTTGCCCAGTGAGGAATCGAAATGAATTCTCGCAGAGCTCCGACGTGCCGTACTGCGCATAGCTGCGACCTACAAAGGTCGGATCCGCCTATACATATATATATATATATATACTGGCGGGATATTGTGGCTCGCGCGCTTCGCGCGCTCGCACCTATTTCGGGACGTCTTTTAGCCCCCCCCCCCCTATTTTTTCACGACCCCTTATGCTTAATGGACTTAAGCCATTATTATCCCAAGCCTCTTTAAGCTAAATGGACTTAGGCCCTTATTATTCCAAGGCACTTCAAGGGTGGACCCTTAGAGCCCTTATTATTCTAAGTCTTTACACCCCCCCCCCCCTCGATTCCTGACACGGCGGCGATGGCGGCGGCGGCGAAATCTTTTTATATTATAGAGAGATATATATACATATAATATATCCGAAGAGCCGGAAGTGCTACGGATGTACCACTGATTCACTCCGGAACATTAGTCCGTCATTGCATTATTTATGGATCATATACACACAAAATATCCTCATCCCCCCCCCCCCCGCACCCGCCGGGCGGCTGGCGGTGCAAGTATGGAAAATGTAGGGCAATTAGCGAAATTCACGCGCGACCGCGATTCGTGTCACGCGAGTCCACTCTCCCCTATCACGATTATTACCAACTATACAATTATTCCAAGCTAGTGCTGTACCTGTCGTCAACTACCGGTTAATGCGAACTTACTCGCAGGTGCGTGTAACAATTTATATGCATATATATAGCTTTTTTCATTTTTTTTTCTCCCCCCCCCCTCCCTCGCTAACAGGTACGGAGAGGTACATACACTCAGCGATCGTCGACGAGAACGAGAGTGCGTGCACCTGCTCTCGTACCGCCTCGCGCTTTGATGCCGATGCACGCGCTGACCCGGACGGATTCAACGACCGGAAACTCGCACGTCGGATTACAGCAAAATTGCCATTTTTCATTATATCAACGTACGACCATTAACGCCGGAGTTTCCCCCACCGCTCCCCCGTCGCCATCGAACTCCATCTCTCGCATGTGCGCGTCGAGAAAAATTATAAATTCTGCATGTTCTCTTTTTTTTTTTAACGAGAGAGAAGAAAAAAAAATCTTAAATTGCAATACACCTAATAATTTGAGAAGTTATGGACCGGAGAAAATTTTCTATTAATATTCTATTATTATTATTACCGGGGTATTATATACAATGTAGTGCATAATGGGTCGGCAGTTGCATTAACGTGTACACGTATTGGACATCCGTCACGGGTTTATTAAGTTAGTAGAATAGTGTGTACTATTATAACTATGCGGGGGTGAAAGGGGGGAGGGGGTTTATGTGGAGGGAGGCGTAACGGGCCGTAAGCTTGAAACGCTACGCTTCATCCGGAAATAGGTAATCAGCCACCGCGCACGGTCCTCTGTTACCGCCGCGCCGCGCGGTCTTTATTAATATGCATTTATGACAATGTTCCTTTATGCTCGATGAGTATGCAGATATGCGTCGGCTCCGAGGCTCCGCCGGCGCGCACGGTCTACGGTGTTCGACGTTAAGAAAATGATTAATAGCACGACAGTCTGCGGAGCGTAGTATTTTCTACATACGCCCTGTACAAAGTCCCTACGGTTAATTCGTTCGTATCACTATCGAATTTGAATAACAATGGCGGAACGATCTTTCGATATAGAGTCGTGTCGCTCCGTGGATAATTCGAAATTTCGCAGTCACTTGAGACGGTGAAATGTTTTTTTTTTTTGTCAGAATACAAAGTAAGACAGTTTTTTAGGTGGAAGGATATAATTCGATGGTAAAAAATTAAATTTTGCATCCCAAGGATAATTACGCTCGATCGAAAAAAATGGCAATGAGAAAAGTAATTAGATAAAATGTTTCTTGGTAAAAAATCGCCGCGAGACATTTTTTAGGTACGAGGATATAATTCGGGGAGATTGAAAATTAAATTTAGCGTTCCAAGGATAATTGCGTTTGATCGAAAAAGTTGGCGATGAGAAAAATAATTATTTGAATTCCATAAAAATTTTCTTGGTCAAAAATCGTTGCAAAACTTTTTTTTAGGTACAAGGATACAGTTCAGTGAGATTAAAAATTAAATTTATCGTCCCAAGGCGAATCTGGTTTGATTTGACCAAATTCAAGTTTCACCAAATTGAATCCTCGTGCAAAGAGAACAAATGTACGGCGGCTACCGATAAAAGTATTCAGTTGATTTGAAATTTTGTTTTCCCAATATAATAAAAATAAAAATGTATAATTTATTTTCTAAAATTGGCGTGTATGGGACGTAAAAATAATTAAAAATCTCACAGGACTTTACATCCTGCAACTCGGTAATACAGACACACATGCCTTTTACAGACACCCAAAATCTTTACATTTCCTTTCCTTTTTAAATTGTTCAATTTAGTTTTTTTTTTTTCGTAAAAATGTACCGTCGGATTAATAATTGTCAGAGTTGATTCTTCATGGCGATTCGTTGCGGCTATTTATGAAGTGATTAGCGGAATGAAGGTGCGTTATTAAAGAGAGGTGTGCAGACCGGACAGGAAGGAACGCCGGAGGAAGTGGAACGCAGGATGAACGTCGAGCATGACTCGACCCTTCGCGCGTTGCCCAGTCGGGTTGAGCTGTAACACTGCTGCAAGCCGCGTTGCAGTCGGTGTCTGTTTCCCGTGTGTGTGTCTCTGTGTGTACGTATGTGTGCGTGTTCTACATTGAGCCTACGTACGAAATCATTATTCAACGACGACGATTATTCAGCAGAAGGCGCGTAACGCGGCGTCGATACGCGTCGTAAATTATTCAAATTCACTTATTAGAAGGAAATAACCAGCTAAGAATTTCTTCTCTCGTTACTTATTAAATGTATTCATGGGCGTGCGGCAACAACACTTCGTGAGAAACGACGCAATACCGTAGAGTAAAAAAAAAACGTGAAAAAAGAATGCAAGGAAAGAATTTGAGCTGAAAGTGAACGATCGAGTGGCCGAGTCCGCCACCTCTTACTTTTCCTCTCTGTGCCGAGAACTGCACAAAACCACCGCGCACGCACCCAGAAAAAAAATTTAATCCAATAAAAAAAATGTATTAAGGACGAAGAAAAATGTTTGTTTGCTTCCGAATCGAATAGAGTGTTTATTAATTTCTTTTTACGACCCCGCCTGCCGTGCGCTGGGATTTCCCCTAATTTCTGATATATTTATTTGTTGGAGAGCATGATTCTTATTATCTAATAGGGGAGATCGGGGCAAAATGGCACAGCGGGGTAAGACGGCACTGTAAGGGTAAAACTCAATTTTCCCATAATTTTTGGATGCCCCATTTTGTCCCAATGATACATCCGGATTTTCAAACCCGTTTTGGCCCACGTTTTGGCCCACCATCCGAAAAGTTATTGGAAAATTGCCTTTTATCTCGTAATGCCGTTTTGACCAGTTGTGTCATTTTGCCCCGCTCTCCCCTAATGTTTATTTGAATCTAATAAACAGATATTTACGACAATGTTTTTAATTATCTCATGACAGACTTGCAACTTTTGATCGTATCGGAATAATGTGATATATGAATGACGAGGAACGAATTTTTTGTTGAATCAGTCATTTTTACTATCAACGAAGCATCAGCAAGCAAAGGTTTATTATTGAATAAGCATACAGATCCGTTATCGACGTCGGTTCGAAGTTAGTTCGCAAGAACCAACTTCGAAAGTGGTTCCAGGACTCATTTCACAACCGCTATTCGATCGAGGTACACAGCTTGAAGTAAACAAACTTTCATAAAAACAAACCGACGAGTTGCCTCTCTATTACAATTTAGCGGTTCCCGTAAGGATCAAATATAGTCTTGTACTATCAGCGAGAGACGTTTTGAGACGATTGACGCGTCGACTCTGTAATGCGCGCAACCGGATAATAGCCGCGCATGTCTTGATGTCATGTAGGGTAGAGCGGGGCAAAATGGGGCAACGGGACAAAACGGGGTTTTGGGCAAAACGTCATTTTCCAATAATTTTTGGATACCCTAATTCGCCCTATCGGATACATCAGGCTTTTCTGCTCAGTTTTGCCTTACCTTGTCCGATCCAAAAATTATTGGAAAATTTAGTTTTGCCCAAAAACCCCGTTTTGCCCCGTTGCCCCATTTTGCTCCGCTCTCCCCTATATGATTTCATTGGCGCGAACAAACATTTGTTCTATGGTAGAAATCTTTGAACATTTTTTTTTACTTACACTAAAGAATAGCAATTATTTAAACCCAATAAAGATTTTGTTAAGGCAGCCAAACATCTCTTTTATCTTAATAAACGTCATTTGAAGGTGGACATTTATTTGATTTTAATCAATCTGCCTGCATTTTTTCTGGGTGCAGGATCGCAGGTACAGAAGCAAAAAGTGACGGAAAAAAAAATTAAAAAAATATATATACGGACAAACGAAGCGAAGAAAAATTCTGTCGGTCTCGTAAGTTCGAGATGTGCGTCGCGCGGTCGTCACGGGCAAATAGACGGAGGAGTGGAGTGGCCGTTCACCCCTGTTGGATGGTTCCGAGGAAACCATAACAATAACTATAAAAATAGAGCGGCGACGAGGCTCGCGGAGAAAAGGAGGGGGCCAGTCTCGATAGGGTGAGTTAGCGCGATTTCGTCTCACTCCGTACCCTCTTTGCCTCTTTCTTTGTCGAGCTTTTCCTCGCACTTTCTTTTTCTTCCGATTCGTCGAAGCTCCGGGGGCGGCGCACACGTCCCTCACGCTCGGCGGATCGCGGGCTTGCCGGGACGCGCGGCCTGACGTTAAAATTCTCTCACTCGCAACTCCGCAAGAAGTCGCATATCTCTTCTGGAGGATATTCAACCAGTTTCGGGCACTTTGTCAAAAAAGTAACGGGGAAAAACAACGCTGACTAGTCGTCGCCTCGGGTATCGAATGGATAACTCCGAGTGGGTGAATTTAGAGTGAAGGAAAGAGCAATCATTTAATATGTATAAATTCCTTTCATTCAGTCGCTATAGATTGATGGGACGGCTATAGATAGGGAAGTGACGAATTCGATAAGAAGTAAAGGAACAAATAATATAAGGTCTCAAAACCGCACCATATATTCGAGCCGTATCGGGCACAAAAAAAAATACGATCGTTAAGTTTCGAGTGGTGAAAAAAAAAAAAAAAATGTATTAAATTTTTTCATTCGACCACTATCGATAGGCGAACATCTACACGTCACGAACTCGATAAGAAATAAAGGGGAAGAAAAAGAAAATAGGGTGTCAGAGGCGGAGCAATATCAATGAGAGTATTCATTGGAATAACGGTAACATTGTGGAAAAAATACAGGTAACATTGTAGAAAAAATAAAATTATAGAAAAATAAAACGAAAGTCTCAAGGTCGGAGCATATATTTGACGCGTATTAGGCACTTTGTCAAAAAACGTACGATCGTTACGTCTCGATTGGTGAAAAAAAAAATATATATATATGTATTCAATTTTTTCATTCGGCCACTATCGATAGGCGAACAGCTACAGGTCACGAATTCGATAAGAAATAAGGGGGGGGGGGGGGAGAGAGAAAATAAGATGCCAGAGGCGGAGCAATATCGATGAGAATATCCATTAGAGTAACGGTACGTAACGTAACATTGTGGAATAAGAAATAAAGGAAAAAATAAATTTACCAAAAAATAAAAGTAAAGTCTCAAAGGCAGAGCATTCAACCAGCATCGAGCACGTTGTCAAAAAAAAGTACGATCGTTAAGTTACGACAGTCGAAAAGAAAACACAAAATAAAGAAAAGATATGTATTCAATTTTTTTATTCGACCACTACGGATAGGCAAACAGCTACAGGCAGGAAGGTCACGAATTTGATAAGGAATAAAGGGGGGAGAAAAGAAAAAAGGGTGTCAGAGGCGGAGCAATATCAATGAGAGTATCCGTCGGAGTAACGGTAATGTTGTGGATCGTGGATACCCATAGCACCCTCGGGCCCGATGCAAACGCTCTTTCGCGTGGACCACTGATTTTTATCGCCACGCACGTTTCTGGCTCGAGAGCTTGCGTTCGTTCGCTGCCCAACGCAGCTTGAAACTACAACCTTTTCATTTCCAGCGCTCTCGACACTCGTTAAGAGACAGAAACAACACCTCCTATACTGGTTCAAATAAACGGAGATATTCGAGAAGAAATTACGTATCGTTGGCTCGAAGAATTAATGTTTATTTTTTAACTAAAATTGCAAACACAGAAAAGACAACTAACACTAATAAAAATGGTAATTCATAGATGGAAAAAGCTGTAATGTTGTTTTTGTTTCAAACAAAAAAAATTGTTATGTAACATTGTTAAATAACAACATAACACGGTAATATGACAGTGTTATATTGCTAAGTCGGAAATGGAAACTTGCATGTAATTTACGTGTAACTTTTTGTTCTTATTACTGAATATTTCCAGTTGCATTGCTGCTACATTCGGATGTTTACTGGGTACTGAAAGGTCAATAGCTTTTCTCTCTTAGGCTCTTTAAATTCATATTTATTTTCGGCGGTTCTATTTTTTTTCGTTAACTCTCGTAGAGCGTAGAAGTTTCTCCGAACACGATGGGACGCCCAGCTGGGCAGCGAAACGCCGAAGATTACTCGACCAGGAAGATGTTGGGATAAATGGAGAAAGAAAATGTTCTCGTCGCGTTAATGTGCGGTTTCTGACATGTATCAGCTCCCATCGACATAGTAAATCCGTTCGTCACTAAGAAAGTTGCCGCTCCAAAGATGGAATTAGCGACAATGATTTTCAAAAAAAAAATGGCATGTTCCATTTTTAAACAACAACATAACACGGTAATATAACAGTGTTATATTTCTGAGTCGGAAACGGCCCTGGTGACATTACTCGATATTTTCTGTTGCATTGCTGCTACATTGCTGCTACATTCCGGTGTTTACTGGCTACTGAAAGGTCAACAGCTTTTCTCTCTTAGGCTCTTTAAATCCGTATTTATTTTTCGGAGGTTCTATTTTTTTCTTTAGCTCTCGTAAAGCGTAGAAGTTTCTCCGAGCACGATGGGACGCCCAGCTGGGCAACGAAACGCCGAAGATGACTCGACCAGGAAGATGTTGGGATAAATGGGGAAAGAAAATGTTCTCGTCGCGTTAATGTGCTCGCACACGGCTTGACGTCTATCAATTTCCGGGTCACTCTGTGACGACTACGGGTTGTGTACGATGGGACTACGGCGGGCTTACTAATGCACACGTGGAGGACACGGGCTGGGGAAGAGTTTGACGAAAGCGCGCTCGTGGAAAGTAATCGAGGGTTTGGCGACCGACTCGAAGGAAACTATGGGCGATCAACCTTCTTTTTTTGCCCCGCCGTTCGATAAGATCACCCGAGGAAAAATAATGTTTGGATCGCGCGTGATATTCCACGCATATTGGTATATTATACTTTAGCATGTACTCAAGCGTATTTATTATTCGATCAAGTTAATGTCCCTGTTTCGAGCATAGTTTTCTTTGATCGATGGGGTGTAATAGCGTTGCGGTTCTGTCATGGGAAAACCGGAAGGTGTACTTACGGTGATAGACGTCTTTTTCGAAAAAAAAAAATAATTATAATAATAATGCTCGACCCTTTAATGACCGACGTTCCAGTTATTTTTAAAAGTGTCTTCTCTAATATTTTTTTAATTTTACAAACAACAGCGCACCCTGGAGAATTTTATTCGAGCATGATTCCATCATAAAGTTTATATTATTTAGGCGCAAACATTTGAAAGGCGAATCTCTCGAAAATGCCATTTCTCTTTCAAACCTATCTATAAAAATATCGAGCAGGCAAGAAAAATTATTTTCTTAAAAATAAAAGAAGCCTTTCGGGCTTCGAGGCTTGATATATATATTTTTTTTTATTAATACACTGAAAAAAAATTCCCTTGCGGGCTGCCAAAGAAATTGTTTTTTATTTTAATTGTTACAATTCCATGTGGTATTGAAACAACGACGGCATGACCGTCGATGTGACATCTTACCGTTTCAATTTCGTATGCAATTGTAAGAATTGACATAACAACTTTTTTTCTTTGGCAGCCCGCAAGCGATTTTTACTCGAGACAATGATAATTTTTTTCAGTCTTCCGTCCCAAAAACCACAGCCAGAAAAATGAGCATCTAAACTGTTGTTTTAGTTCTTCAACGTAGACGACATCTCGATATATTAGAATATAATCGCGTTCGCTACGGCCGCCGAAATTCTCGAATCTCGGTGTAGGAAGCTTAACGACGCGGTCTGGTCGTTTTCGGGAACTAGGACAATCCGTGCGTAGATAGGGGTGAAGCGAGAGAAAATACACGGAACGCGGATAGACGGATAGAGAAGGGCAAAGAGAGGTAAAAAAAAAAGTGAGATGTCTCGCGGACAGGGGGACGGCAAGGGGGGGAGGGGGGCTTGCACACGCGGTCGTCGCGGGTTATTTCCGCGCCAGACGATCTCGCATCGGTCGAGACGAGACGACGGATTCGGATGCCCGAAGTGCATCCCTCCGGGTCCAGAATTAGAGTGACTCACTCGTGCCCTCGTGAGAGCGAGCACGCGCCTCGCTCGCCTCGCGCTCTCGGCCTCTTAACTCGCGGATTATTTGCGTTTACGTAATACGAGATATTCGACGCGGCGTCGTCGGGCCGTCGGGGTGACGTAGAGGCTGCGCTCGCTACGCAGCCGCCGAGTTACCTCTGCCTCACGACACCCTGGACCCGGATGACTCATCAATTTCGACGAATTTTCTATACCAAAACTCCCGATTATTCATGAGACTGTTTTCTGCCGACTCGACGTTTCTCGAAACTCTTTTCATCTTCCTCCGCACGGCTGAAAGGATTGTACACTTGACAAACAGTTTTTTAGCACCATTTTCTTTCTCGCTCATTTGACTTCTTTTTTTGTTTTGCTAGCAAATCTTAGTTTTCACTAAAAGAACATTGTGAAAATTAAGATTAAAAAATGATAAAACTAAGGTTAGAAAAATTAAGAACACAAAGTTTTTAAAATTGACTACAAAGAAATGATCAAATACGCAGCAAAAGAAAATGGAAAATTAATGGAAGGGCACATTTACATATCTACCACTCACATCTCTACCATATTACAACTCTACCGGAAAAGTACGCTACCAAAATCTCTACGAGAAAGTAAAAGAAAACTCTACCACAATCGAAATAAAACTCTACCGGAATGGAAATTAAACTCTACCGGAATTGAAATAAAGTTCTACCGAAATACAAGGCGCGGTAGCCTTATATTGCGATAGAGTTTTATTTTCATTTCGGAAGAGTTGTATTTCACTTCCGGTTTTAATTCTGTTAGAGTTTTATTTCAAGTCTAGTAAAATGTTATCTCGATTCTAGTAGAGTTTTATTTTGATTCTGGTAGAAATGTTGGTATAGTTCTAATACAGTAGAGTTGTGAGTGGTAGAGATGTAATTGTCCCAATAGAACATAATTATGGCAGTAAGTGGACAAAATAAGTTTGTGAGATGCAAAAGCCTTTTTAGCTGTGGAATCGGTTCGGCGACTGATTGACGAGCCGAGACAACTGACAAAGCATCAGTGACAGTAGTGTTTCGCCTGATCAAAGAACTCGGAACGAACAAGAAGGCTCCTGTGATTTCGATACGAATGAACGCCTAACGAAAATGTCTCGAAGGGGGGGAGGTGGGAGGGGGAAGATGAACCGAATGACGGATATAGAGAAGAAGAAGAGGACGTTGACGAGAACGATGCAGCTGTCGCGTCCACAGAGACGAGAGAATCTCAACCCTCTGATCTCATCTTTTCCCCTCTGTACGAGTAATTAGACGCTTAATTAAACTCGTCGTTGTACGAGCGAGCTAGCGAACGCGCGTGTGTACCGAGAGAGCCCCGCGAAACTAGCGTGCCGCGCGGTGCGCGTATACGATGCGTTTCTAATTACCCCACTTTTGTCATTTCCCAGAAAATTCATGCTCGTACGTCGCCTATTCCCGTACACAACGAAAACATAATTTTATTTATATAATGACGCACGTGGAGAGGAGTTTGTAACGGACGGGAGATGCCTATCGTCGTTTTGCTGTTATCGATATCTCTGAAGACCGTCGGACACGCCACTTCGCGTGTACTCGCCGGTTGCGAAAATAACGCCGAGAAAAATATCCGGAAATCTGACGAACGAGATAGCCCGACGAGAATTTTGGCGAAGCGCTTTTTTAGCCCTTCGGATTATTTACTTATTTACTTATTTACTTATTTACTTATTTACTTATTTACTTTTTTTTTTTTTTTATTCGTTTTTTCTTCCTCGTAGAGGTCGCTCTATGATGTTGGGGTAAAAATAATATTAAAAAATCGAGATTTTAGTGTGAGAGTACTTAAAATAGGCTAGAATTGTCAGAGTACACTGGGAGACGGATTTGATAGAAATTACCATAAATCTGATAAGAAGTGACAAAACTTTCGGATACCTACATGGGAATTACGGCGACATCCTGGCAAACATTCGTATTAAACGTAACACATTCTGCTAGAAAATATGGCAATTTCCGCCATCACAGATATTTCCCAAATATCCCGTAATTTTTTCTAGAATATGCGAAAATACCTAGATTTGCGGTATTGAGCTGAGATTCGTTACGAAAATGGACTAACACTGTAAAATGTTCCGTATTAAATTTGGCGAAAATAGATCTAACCGTTTAAATTCGACGGAATTTTTTTAATTTTTTGAAGAATATGGATTTTATGCCTGACACGAGTTTCTGAAGAAAATATCACGCTAAGAGTAAAATGCGGTGAAGAATAGATTAAAAATTGTCTCGAAACGACGAAACCCGCAAATTTCGGTTTGCGATTACCTTCAATAAATGTAGCGATACATTTTGACGGTTTCAATTTTATTTATTCAGCCATTAATTTATTTATTTATCCGCCGATTTATGTGAATTTATTATTACGGTCCATATTGCCCCCTCGTCCCATTGTCACATTCGAGACGCGATCTTCGTGTTTCAATTTTTTATTTTATATAAACATTTTTTTAACTTCCGGTTTGCGCAATATTGGGGAAAAAACAGCTGTCCAGATCTCTGTCATTTGGTGCATTATATTATTTTGTCCAGATTTCAATCTCTCGTGTCTCCCGGTTACATCGTCGCCCGATTCATAAATCCGTTCCAGCGTGTAAATACGCCGGCGATTCGTCGTTCGCCACGCGATGGGGAGTCCATTCTTCTCGCGATATTTTTTTTTCTTTTTTCTTTTCGAAGCCATTTTTTTTTGCTGTTGTTCGGACCGCGGTTCGCGTGACACCGGAAGCTTCGACGCTTTTCCCTGCACCCTCTCGAAACTCGGCGTGCGCAGATCGTACCGATGTTTACGGTCCATTTTTCGCGAGACAACAGAGATACGATCGCGCCGCGCGCACGGCAGAATAGCCCGCGTGCGGACGCTCTCCCTACCGATAGGACACAAATTATAAAGTAACCATACGGTTCCGCGTTACGTTTTGACACGTGCAGAGCTAGGCGTACGTGGGAAATCCGTTTCCTATGGAAATCCGTATAAAAGCCCGAACTCGAACCACAAAGTCACTTCACTCTTCGCTTCGAACGATGAACAGCAAAGCAAACATCGTCGCAGCTCTCCTGCTGGCTTGCCTGATCGGCAATGCTCAGGCAATGTACCGTCATCACGGCAGGACCTTCGACGAGGTCGCCGCCGGCAGGAAAAAGTGAGTTTTCGTCAAAATATCAATATACGTTCAAAAATTGTCTACGAAATAAAAAAATTATGAAAAATCGTAATACTTTCAATGTATGAGAAAGATTGACAAATTCACTGAAGCACTACAAGTAAAAAGTTTGCAATACATAAAAGTTCTGCTACGGTGAAAAATTTAGTGGATCCGAAACGTGTACTCAACTTTTGCGACCGGTAAAGTTCAAGGTCTTTTGAAGAACTTCGAGGACTTTTCAAGGAGACCTGATCCTTGAAATCCATCATTTACTCATAATTTTCCCGCAATAATTATGAAACTTAAAATGTCCCATAATCATTATTGAACAAAAAATGTCCCATAATAATTATTACACAAAAAATGTCCCATAATAATGATTAAACTAAAAATTTACTGTGGCTGGTTCGGATAATTATCAACGATTATTATTATTTGTCACTTCAAGTGTGAGAACCATCCAGCTTCTGAATCAACTGTGCAACGAGTCCCAGGATCAGAACACCATGAAACGTGACGCTTGCTACGGTTGCTTCTTCCGCGCCAGCATCGCCCCGCGTGGTTTCCCCATGCTCTCGGCTATGTCTTCCTGCGCTGAGAAGTACTTGAACAACACCGACTACAATCACTGTCAAACCTACCTCAAGGTAAATAAGTTCACGATCTTAAGCAGAAAAAATTAAAAAACAAATTTCAATCGTCCTATCGTAAATCGAAATTTCTTTTACAGGGCGCCGTTGTGCAGGTGGACCCGGCTGGCACTCCGATGGTCGTCTACTGCACCTTCTTGGAATGCATCCGTCAAGTCAACAAGGATACCCTGGTAACGAACATCTGTTCTCCGAATCTCTGAATTCGTTAGGCTTCCATACACCGATCCATCATTCCTACAGATCAAATTTATCACCGCACGGATTTTCTGCACCTCGCCACCTTTCGCTATGCTCACTCCTAGGCA
Organism: Ichneumoninae sp. A BG-2022a; assembly: GCA_030522665.1. NCBI lineage: Eukaryota > Metazoa > Arthropoda > Insecta > Hymenoptera > Ichneumonidae > Ichneumoninae sp. A BG-2022a. Next base: position 66,311 of record JAPYZC010000413.1, on the reverse strand, counting down.
ACCAACACTTGGCACTCGGTGTACAAAAAAATACCTGAGAATCGCATACAGAAGATTTTGAGAAATGGTTCAAATTTTGCGCAATTTACATAGTTTTGTGAACAAGAAAGTTCTCAATTTAGCTATATAAATTGTTGTGCGAATTCTAAACTTGAACTCTTTTTCGAACGCTTCTCCGTCAGACCTCGGTTAACTGTAAATATTGTAAATACTCATGGTTCGATACCGCTGTAAAAAAATGCCCAGGCCATGCTGAAGCATGTGAATCACGCGGTGGAGGGTGTGTCCAGAGCTGAAAGGATGGCTGTGAGACGCAAGCGTTCGGCTATGGTCACGAGGCAATATCTCGTCAGCGTGCAAGAAACTTGTGGAGTCAAACCGGCAACTGCATTGCAACGCGCTGGATTCAGGGTTGCACAGATGCGTCGTGCCTGGCGTCGTCGTAGTCACCGTAGCTTCCGTCGCGGTAGGAAAGCCATTAATTGCTTTAAAATAAAGTTCTATTTCTGATGTCCAGGAAGAAAGAATGAAGCGACGAACGAAGAATTTGGGTGAATGAGTTGAGGCTGAAGGGCAACGTAAAATAAAAATGAACAAAGAGTTCATCCCATTGTTTCTCGAAGACGGATCATCGAATTAAAATTTGGCAAGCGTCACGTCCTCGCTAGCTGATTCACGCGGGACATGCCGCTTGCCAAATTTGATTACGTGAAGTGGTATTCGAGAAAAGTGCGATGGAAATTTTTAGACGAATTTTCGGAACGACAAAAAAAATGAATGTCTTCTTCGACTGACGGAAAAAGCTAACTGCATTTTACTTTGTAGATTCGCGCATGCGTAACGGAGGCCCAAGGAATGTTTTCCAATTTTTCATTGACGGACAGCAACCTCGCGAAGCTTTTCGTCAATACAACCGCATGTATCCTGGCCAAAACCAGATGCGCCGCTATGAATCCCATCACTGGCGCCACCAAAGGGCTTGAGACCTACATCAGCAGTAAGCTTCACGTTACGAGCATAAACGCCATTCTCGTCAATACCAACTACGACATCAACATCGTCCAATTACCGTATGAACACGGTGCCGTCGACGAGTGCGCTAAATATCGTAACGTGCAACAAGCAACTTGGCCTACCGTTGACTGTAGCCAAGTTTCTGCTCTCTAACCAATAAAAAAATTATCTCGAGCAATTATGACGTATAACATTTCTGCGTATTTGACCTAAACCCATCCAGTACGTCCCGCAAATTAGCGATTTTTTATTATTTTATTTCATCAATTTTTTTTATTTTTTATTGTTATTACCTTATTAACGCTCGTGCAAAAGCTCTCCACAAAAATGCACGCATAAGATTGTTTTTCGAAATAATTGTGAAGTCGAGCAAATTTTTCTATCTGAGTCAGCTGACTTGGCCTACCGTTGAGTGTAACTATATTTCCGCTCTCTAACCAATAAAAAAAATTATCTCGAGCAATTATGGCGTATAAAATGTCTGCTTATAATTTCACCCAAACCCATCCAGTACGTTCCCGCAAATTTTCTATTTTTTATTACTTTATTTCATCTATTTAAACATTTTTTTATTGTTATTACTTTATTACGGCTCATGCAAAAGCCCTCCACAAAGATGCACGCATAAGATTGTTTTTCTAAATTATTCTGAAGTCGAGCAGATTTTTCTATCTGAGTCAGCTGACTTGGCCTACCGTTGAGTGCAGCTACATTTCCGTTCTCTAACCAATAAAAAAAATTATCTCGAGCAATTATGGCGTATAAAATGTCTGCCTATAATTTCACCCGAACCCATCCAGTACGTTCCCGCAAATTTTCGATTTTTTATTACTTTATTTCATTATTTATTACTTTATTAAGGCTCATGCAAAAGCCTTCCACAAAAATACATGCATAAGATTGTTTTTCCAAACAATTCTGGACCCGTCGATTTTTCAATCTCAGACAGCTGACTCGGGCACTCGAGAGCCTATCGAGGTATGCCGAAGAGAAAAGATAAATAAAAAATAAAAGACAATAAAAAATAAATAACATAGAAGTACGAATGGTGAGAAAAATAATGCGTAGGCCTCCGAGAACGCTCCATTTAGTTCCCAAGCTGCGCGTGAGAGACGCTCCACTTGGGCTATTCCACGAAATCATTTGAAATATGCAAATGTCACGAGAGTGTGCGTACATGGGTATTCGGGATTGGTGCGTGGGTGTGACGTATGAGACACAGCGAGGAGGAAGGGACGCTTGGTATGGCAAAAGAGAGACAGAACCAGAGTGGTGGGGGTATAGAGGAAATGGGCAAAAGCAAAGGAGAGCAAGAGGGTCGTACGTGCATACCAGTAGCTCACGGTTCACTTCTCTCCGAGCCAATCTAACTTAACATGCAGATGCAGTACGTAGAATTGAGTGGCAGAGTTGGGCGAGAAACTACAAGACAGACATAGAGACGTCGCGCGTGGAGTGGGGGGTGGGGGGGGGAAGAGGGGGAGGAAAGTTTACGAGAGAGAACTGGAGTGAGATATACTGAATCACTCTCGTAACGATCTTGTGGCAACGAAACATCGAAATTAGCCATCTCCAGAACGGTCCGGGGTTCCAAAAATATCGACGGAAATTCGTACGAAAAAAAATCTCTCGACTGTAACATCAATAATTATTAAGATTCATATTTATGGCGTATACATTTTTTTTTAAACATAGATCACGGTGTTGCATTAAAATTCTTGAACGGGCCCGTGGGTATTAACACAGGGTGGTCCAAACATTTTAACTGAGCTCTTGGCTCAAGACAAACAGGAAAAAAGAAAATATATGAACGCTCTAACCCTTTAATTCCGAATGCCACGGTCTGCAACTGGCTATGCCTATGTGTGTGTGTGTTTGCCACTATACTGTTGAAACGGCTATTTAGGAAAATCTAAAATTTTGATCCCAAAATGGAAATAAAAAATTTGACCAATAGTGCATCGTAGAAAAAGTTTGTTTCAAGTTTGAATTCATCGTGAAATTGCTTTTTATTTAAGTCGTAAAAAAGTCCCATTTTTGTTTTCAAACATATTGGTTTTAAAAGATGTTTTTTAAAATCAACTTTTTCTTTCTTGTTAACGTTGCAATGGTACTTTAAATATTTCCTCGTGTCATGGAGAGCCCGCGAAAGAGTCGGCCGTATTCCAGGCGTTGTATTTGCGACGAAAAGTGACGATTCTATAATAGCGTCGGAAGAATAAGAAGACCAAGACCCGAAGGAGGAAGCGCACGGTCGTACATTACTACTATGGAGCTGCGATGCGGATGAACGATCTCCCTCTCCCTCCCCTATCCCTCCCTCGAAAGATTGTACTCCCGTTACACGCGCATTCCTTTAGCGTCATCGAGCTAAGAATAGCCTTAAGGATTACGCCAGTGGAATTATTGCCTCACTAGCTACACTGTGACATCTTCTATCATCCCGCTCTTTCCCTCGCTCGATCCATATATCTATATGCACATAAAATAATCGTATTGCAGAGAATCGCTTTAAGAAACGTGGGAAGAATAACCGTCCCTCATCATCATCGTCGAAGTTGGTAAGCCGGTCGCGCGAGGCATATCCGAGAAATTAAAAAAAAAATTACGATAAAAACATCAACGACACGACGTTTCCGTTGTTACGGTTTCGACCGTATTCTTCAAAGCCGGAAGAGCGACCACACAGCAAAAGTGATCGAGGGGAAAAGTGTAATGGAAATAAAAAAAAGATAACTAAAAATTTAATTGAAATGAAAACAAGATACCGGAAATGAAATGAAGAAGGGTTAAGGTAGTCCTTGCGAATAGTGTTCACTTCGCATAAGTTTTACAGAAATAAGAGGGGATTGTAAACACTTGTTAATGGCATAAAATTCTGAAAAAATCAAGCATATTAAAGGTGCTGAAAAGATTAATTTTTCTTAATAATCCCAAAATCTTATTAACAAATTGATGATAAATAAAATTGTTCAACAAATCTACCGGAAACCTAACTTTTTTTTAAATGAAAACTATTCGTTTATTTTTCTGAATACGTATGAATTTTTTCGGATTTTTTTATTCGCTTTGAATTTTTCTTTTATATATGGCAAATATGCGAGGAAAGTCACAACATTCAAAGTGAATTTAAAAATCTGAAACAATTCATACGTATTTAGAAAAGCAAACGAATCATTTTCATTAAAAGAGTTATGTTTCCGGAAGATTCATCATCAATTTGTTAATAACATTTTGGAATTATTATGCAAAATGAATCATTTCAACACGTTTAAGATGCTTGATTTTTTCAGAATTTTATACCATTAAGAAGTGTTTGCAATCCCCTCTTATTTCTGTAAAACTTATGCGAAGTGAACACTGTTCGCATGAACTACCTTAAAAAAAACGTCGCGAGACAGCGGGATGGATTTCCTTAAGATGCAATTGTCAAGGGTTAGCGGACCTGTCTCATTAGCGAAGCTTGCAATCGACAGCTCCAACCGATGGCTTGGCTGTGATGCGTGAGGTCACGTATAGATGAGACAACATGACAAACTAGTCGGGACACTAATGAACCTGTAATAATAATAACAATAATAATAATCGTAAGAGATATCGTCGACCGTTTGACGATGATTTATGGTTGGGTTGATTTCAATGAAAAAATTGCGACGGGTTAAGATAGAATCAAATATCGTAAGTGAGGACTCGAACGAAGATAGGAAAACGTCATAGGCGTTTCATCATCGGCGCTAATGCAAAATACGTGAGCGCCGGAGATATCGGGCTGTGCCGTCATCGGGTTTGGTCATCGATTCTGTCATCGAAGTCAAATGACGTCCCTCGCGCAAATGTTAACCATTTATCGACGGAGAAAAATAAAACGGAAATTGCAACTTTCACAGCGACTTTATCGATGAAGTTAATTCTGGTCTACGAGTTTATATTTTCTTTGCGCAGCAAATAAGGCAATAGTACATATGCTCGGACACGTCCCAATATTCGGACGCTCCTATGCAGATTTGATTTATTACCATGTTGCCATGATTTATTAACCATGTGAAGAATTTCATACAAAATTGAGACTTTTCCTAAAATTTTCACCAAAGTTCATAGTTTTTCAGAGAATCTGAAAAACTAAACCGACAATCTGAAATCTGAAATCTAATATTTTCAGAACAATCAAGAATATTTAGATTCTGAAAAATCTTTGACTTTTTATGAAAAGTGCGAAAACTTTGGAAAATTCAGAGGATTTTTCAGATAAATTTCTGATAAATTTTCAGACTTAATCAGAGAAATGTTTTCAGCAGGGTAGTTTTAAGTTAAGTGGTTGAGAACACTAAACCGATAATATAAGTCTGAGACGCGTGCTAAAATATACCTACTTTTGTGACCTAAACAAATAAATATATAAAATGTCGTTCAAACAATCGGGAACGTCTCATCCTTCTTATTACGAGTTCCTGCTACAATTATAGAGATAGTGCCGTTGACACTATAAAACGGAACGAGACGCGACATCTCGTGGCGAGTTCGGGAAACCTCGCGGACTTTTTACCCGCGGTAAAACGTTTCGTCGGAGAGTAATGGGCAACGGTCGATTATACTTCTCGATTAGTAAACAATGTTTATTATTCGTGGCTCCGAGTGTTTATTTGAGAGTGTCGTTGCTAAGCCGAAAAACTTTCTCGTGGGAGCAAAAAAAAATATACGAAAAAATCGTTTCTAGTCGCCGAGGAGAACGCGAGCTTGACTAAACCGTTCGACAATCGCCAGAAATAGATGCAAGCACGAGGATGATGCGACCTACGCCTCACTCGGATTCGCATAAATCTAGTACCGTTGGCTCGAATCTCAGTACGGAAAGAAGAAGAGAAATTAATAAAAAAAATTAAAAATTACAGATTGACAAAAATCGAAACCGTTTTTTTTTTTTTTCAAAGTTTATCAAAAGTTCTAAACCGATCACAATTTTCTTTTCCCCAAATTTACGGTCCAAGAAGTACAAAAACATTTTAATCAGACGCGAAATAATAATTTTTTACCAAAGTGATAATTTTCAAAAATTCCACGAATTTTTTAACGAAAAAAAATATAATCGGTCGCATTTACCCCTCGCATATTCTCCTGCATCGGAGATGTCGGACGCGATCGAGCGAATAAACAAAAAAAAAAAAAAAAATTAAACATTACGCCCCCAACTTCCTACATTTGTAAGAAAATTGAGGAGCGCCGGTTACGTATGGTATTGTAATCCAGCAAAGTGGCACTCGCGAGATCGTTAGCACCGTTTCACGATACCCACGGAGATACCGGTAGGGGTCGGGGAGGGGGGGGGGGGCTCACTTCCGGTCTCCAATTAGCTAATTAACTGAAATTAACGTTGCAGAATTCCCAAAGCCCCCCCGTCCGGCCGTGAGGATCGCCGAACTGGGAGCGAGAGAGCACCAGGAACGGCGCGTGGTATCATCCGCAGCCGCACACGTTGCGTTCAACGGTTGCGGCCGAGCGGCACGAATTCCATCGGCTCCATATCCCGGGCGTTAACCAATCGCCCATCGGTAAGCGTCATTCGGCTCGATGTAACTTCGTACCGAATTGCGAGTCGCGAAATAGCCTCCGTATAACCCGATAACTGCAGCCCTCCTCTTATACACCTCCATTCCGTTTTCTCATCCCCTTAAGGATGGAGTCTCGCTGCGCGCTTACTTCGCATAAGTTCGACAACAATAAGAGAAAGTTGCAAGTACTTATCGATGGTGTAAAAATCTGAAAAAAAGTCATGTATACTAAAGGTACTGAGAAGATCAATTCTGCATAATAATAATTGCAAAATGTTATTAACAAATTCATCAAAAAATGAATTGCTTAACAAATTACCCGGCAATAAAACTTTTTTCTTTAACGAAAATGATTCATTTATTTTTCTGAATACGTATGAATTTTTTCAGATTTTTAAGTAATCGTTGATTTTTGTTCTATAAAAAACCATAAAAAATCAACGATTACTTAAAAATCTGAAAAAATTCATACGTGTTCAGAAAAATAAACGAATCATTTTCATTAAAGAAAAAAGTTTTATTGCCGGATAATTTGTTAAGCAATTAATTTTTTGATGAATTTGTTAATAACATTTTGCAATTATTATTATGCAAAATTAATCTTCTCAGTACCTTCAGTGTACATGATTTTTTTCAGATTTTTACACCATCAAGACGTACTTGCAGTTGTCTCTTATTGTTGTCGAACTTATGCGAAGTCAGCGCGCAGCGAGACTTCCTCCTTAACAAAAAGAAAGAGAGATAAAAAAATGTAAAGAAAGAAAGTTCCCTTTCCACTTCGGTTAACCTCTTATGCCATTTACTTCTCCCATCCCTATTCCTCGGGTGTTCCGGTTTGCGTGTGCAATTTAGCGATTGCGGGAGCCTCAAGAGCGTCTCTCTCAATTAAACAGAAGTAAAGTGGGAGAGCGGAGCGGCTTGCCCCGGCGACGAGGCAGAAATGAGAAGTTTGCGGCTGAGTTGAGACTCGAGATAGAGATTAAAAAAAAAGAAAGAAAGAACGAAAGAGCCCGCGAGTCGCCGGGCCGAGGGATGGCGGATGAGAAATTAAGGGCTGCGAAGAACCCGAGAGCTAATTTATTGGACGAAAATCTTTCGCCACCTGTTGTCCCTGTTTCGTGGATATTTCAATTAACGAATTTCTCATTGAAGTCTTATATATCCCGTAAATTCTCATCTAATTAAAAAAAACGAAACAGAGCCCTGAATATGTAATTATTAATTAATCGCGGTGTACCTCGGAATTACACTCGGGTCTCTCGAAACTTGCTCCTGGTGGATGAAAGTGTCTCTCATTCGAACACGAGTGAGAGGGGGGGGGGAGGAAACTTTTCAGTCCGAAGTAATTGCGCGACTGGAAATAATCAGCGAATTTATCCAAGGAGTGAAGAAGCTATATATATATAGCTTCGGATAATGAAAAAAATCGATAGTAATCTTCTTTGAGAGGAGAAAAGTAACGTCGAATTAACATTGTCTAACAATCCGCAGAGCGAGCCCGTTTCGTGGTCTCTGTGCAATCTCCGATCGACGCGAATTAACGCGACCCCTCCTGAGTATATTCGTATTAAGATCTATATCTGCCTCTCTCTCTCTCTGTCTCGGCGGCGAGAGGGCGAGATTATACCGAGAAATCGGAATATAATGGTTATTCGATGTACGAGCTCTATGCCCTCCGGCTATGCCCCTCGTAATCGTAAATTCCCGGTCCGCTGCGTGTTCAAACAATGGCTAACGCGCTCGTAACTTATTGCTGGGCGGGCTCGCTAGCGACGATCGATTCGATCGGAGGCGATAGACGAGCCACGGGTCAATTGCGCGAGCCCTCTCGCACAAAGCAAAATTTTTCCTGCCGTCGATGAACAAAATATCTCTTAATTGCGTTTGACATTTAACTCGGTGCGGAACTACTCGAAATATCAAAGTTTAGAATTTCCATCGGGAAAACTTTCGAATCTATGATGGCGAAGCCTGTTTCCAGTTCTACGGGGAGTTTGCAATTTTCTCTCGTTGAGCTCAGAGCGGACGGCCGCAGGGTTGCTCGAGCGGTAAAGTCGTAACGTGTTTGGACACGCGCCGAGGGTCAACCTCGTGCCTGGCCCAGAGGGCGCGAGCCTCTACCTGCTCTATTTACCACGGGTTGCTGTTGTTATCATTATCTTGTATATAACACACACACCCAGCGCGACTATGCGCGTCACATCGCTTACGTCAACCATACGCGCGCGTTCATGACGTGGGTTTTAAAGAGCGACGAAGGAAAACATACGGCGGATATCGTCAGCGCGGTTGTGTGCGAATGACGTATAATTTTATGCGCCGGCCAATGAACCGCTGGCGTCTGCGCGTTACGCAATCGGTGGAAAAACTCCCTTGCATACCGACACGGGATATACAATGTTTTTTTTGTTCGTCCTCGGCCCGTACGGCGGGACGAAAAATCATTCTCGCATGTGAAATTATAAAACGGAAAAATTCCTTCGATGACAAATATTTTCGTTCGAAGGGAAGCATTGTTTTTTTCATGACAAATAAATAAAAAATTGTCTGCGTGTCTCATGAAATTTCGTCGACCTATGAACTAGTTAATAAAGATGTTGTTATAATCTGTCATGACTCACGATTGGCGCCGGTCTGTCGGTCATTGTCAGCTCGATCTTCCTGTCACGTCCACGGGAACACCTTCGTTTACGGAAACTCGTTACACCACACGTATTACAACACTCGTTACGGACACAAGAAACCCGTGAAAACTGTCAGCCATCATGGATATTATCCGGCGGTATATACACCGTGCAGCGATCGAAGTTGAGCCTTGCGGAGATATTCGCGAGCCTGGCGCCATCCGTGTATCACGCTCCGAAGTCCGTGCGTGGGCGCTGAGATTGCGTGGGCGGTTAGCAATTTTTTTTCGACCGGTCAAAGATTTACGAAAAAAAAATTGATTTGTCGTTCGATGGTTAACGCTACGGACGGCGGCAACTACGAACGGTTTTTCGTACCGTGCGATGCCGCCATTTTTCTTCTAGATTCCAGCTCCGACGAAGTTGCGAATAATTTCTCATATGAGCCGAATTTCATTTCGAAGCTACGATATTTGTCATCGATGCGTTCGAATGAGTCCTACGGGCGACTTCGTCGAGTATTCTTGCCATGATCATCGTGAAACTGTCCGACTTCTTCTGCGATAAAGTCGCGAAACCGCCTCGCGGGGTCGGACAGTTACGGGCCGCGAATAAATCGCAAATTATGACTGAAAGGCAGCTCGCAGACCAAAGTTTTTTGGTTCTGCGAGCTCGGTATGCTTAAATCTATTGGGAATGCTATGGTATTGAACAAAGGGAATGAAACTTACAACACAATGGAAGGTCAAACAGGAGCACCGGCGGGACACAACATTACTCGTTCAGGGACGCGCGGGGAAGAGGAATGTTTACATGGAAGCGTCCCCTGCCGCGATTATTCTCAACCGTCATCGGCGCGCGCAGCCCACGAGGCTGCTATAGATATATATGTTTTCCACAGATTTTTGCCTCAATGCTTCCGTCGATCACACATGCTGGAGTTTCTGTACTTTTTCTTTTATTATTATTAAAGTGTTATTGGAATAAAAACAACGTAGAAGGATGGCGGAATTCGTGGAGAAACGATGCGAGGACATGATACCCGAACTCGAACAAATGGAACGTATAAAATTGTTCGACAAAAATGAAATTCGGTAGGTTATACCCTCTGATTTAACGCGTGATCAATTCCAATCCGCTTTAGTGTAACTCTATCGAGAGCTGTTATTGGTCAGCTCTTCTTTCGTATATTCGTGGTATGGCCAATGAATTTTTTTCTTTAGTGAAAACAATTTTTTTTTTTAATATTAAAAGTAAAAAATTTACATCTCTTTTAGGGGCATCGCCAAGAAGCGCAAGGAGTACGAGTACAAGATTCAGCGTCACACGAAATGCAAGGAGGATTATCTGCGTTACATACAGTATGAGATGGATCTAATGAAGCTGATAAAACAAAGACGAGAGGTAAAAACATTATTCGTAAAAACTATCCAATGTAAATCTCGTCTCCTTCACGTTGTCTATAATTTGCAGAAGTACGGAATAACACAGAAGAAATCTGACATCGACTATACAATTGCCAACAAGGTGAATCAACTCTACAAACAGGCGATATTCAAGTTTCAAGACGACATCAGATTTTGGATATCGTACATGAAATTTTGCAAACACGTGGTGGGTTCCACATTCACGCAAAATTGTTTACTAAATAACTAGTTATGTTAGCTCACGTGCTTGCCATATCTGTGAGGTATCTGCAAGTATCTGTGAGTACCTGAGAGTATCTGTGAGTATGCGTGTGAGTATGTGTGCGTATCCATGTGAGTATGTGTGAATATCTGTGAGTATCCGTGAGTATGCGTGTGAGTATGTGTGCGTGTCCATGTGAGTACGTGTGAATATCTATAAGTATCTACATGTGAGGATCTGTATGAGTCACCATTTAACATGAACATATTATCATGTAGATTTCTATTTCTACTTAAGGATTTTCGAGCATGAACGATAGATGAACAAGGCTATTCTGTTGCAGAGATTCCACAGCTGCGTTAGTCGAATGATAGGCAGGATGCTGCAGGTCCATCAGGACAAGCCAAAATGTTGGCACATAACTGCGCGCTGGGAGATAGAGGAGAGTAAGAACGTTCAGAACGCTCGTCAGTTCCTCCTTAGAGGCCTGCATCATCATCCCGACTCGCAGTTGCTGCTCACGGATGCGTTTAAGCTTGAACTGGACGAGGGTAAAACGACGAAAAAAGATATCGAGAGTAAAGACGGGGAGAGCGCTCCGGCAGCGGTAACAGAAAACGAAATGCCGCTCGCTCACAAGCGAGCCTGCGTTATATATCAGCAAGCCTTCAAAAGAGTGAAGGACATCAAATTCATCGTTGAATTGCTGAATATCGCCAAGGGATACGAGAATACGGAAAAACTCCAAAACAGAATCGTCAAGTACGCACCGATAACGATGCAATTATCACTGTTGTTTAATGATATTTATTCTTATTGGTTGTTTTTATGTCTCTCGTTAACTTTTCCAGCGACATAATCGACGAGTATTCGCACAAGCCTCTAATGTGGGACACGATGGCCCGTCGCGAATTGGAAGGTTTGCCGGAGCCCTCGAGCGGCGATGCTCCGATGGAAACCGACGACGCGGAGCCGCGCTCGCTGAGAGATCGAATCAGCGGTTGCAATGAAGTTTATCAGACCGCTCTAAAGAGGATAAAGACGGAGGAAATGTGGTCGCTCTACATCGATTGCATGATGGAAATAAATCACGATTCCAGCTCCCTGCCCAATTACAAGAGAAAACTGTTGAAGAACGCTCTCGTTCAGGCTCATCAGGCGAAGAAATTGAGAGAAAAATATTACATACACTGGGTAGGTCTCCGATAACGTCGTTGCGATCCACAGATCGAACTCTACTCGCAGTTCGCTCATCGAATACAAATCATTCGCTCGTATTTAATTTATTTCCGGTATTTTCAGATCGAGATGCTGAACAAAGATAAAAACGATGAGCACTCGCAGAAACGCCTATACGAGGTTCTATGCTGGGCGACCGAGGCTTCGCCATCGAGCGTAAATCTCTGGCTCGCCAAGCTCAGGTATCTACTGACATCGGGACGCGAGACCGAAGCGGCTGCCGAATTCGCAAAAGCCTCGGAGATACTCGGAAGCAAGTCTCTTCCACTGTGGAGGATGCGACTGATGGACGCTCAGGCGAAGAATCCCGAGAAGGTCGAGGGTATATTCGTAGCGGCGTTGAAAGCAGAATCGAGCATTGCGAAGGAGATGAAATCATCGTACATCGAGTGGTTGGTATTGATGAAAGGTCGGTCGAATATTATTGTGAACAAACAAAAATCATCGGGTGCAATAATAACGTACGAAAAATTAATTTGAAACAAAAAAATGTTGCCGCAGGTATCGAAGTAGCGCGCCAAGTGTACAACGATCTTTGCCTCCAACCACCGACATGCCTGGAAATCCACAAGAAAATGGCATCGCTGGAGCTTTTGCAGCCGGAAATATCGTTGAGAAACATTCGTAGACCCTACGAATTGTCGACTCTACAATTCGGCAAGAGCAACACGGACGTTTGGATCGACTACATCACGTTCGAGATGAAACACGGAGATCCACAGAAAGTCGCCGATATTCACAGACGAGCCGTAAAGACTCTGGATCCCGCGTCGTCGGACGTTTTCGTCTCGGAGTACAGCCTCCTGAAGGCCAATCCCGAATCTATGGGAGCAATCCCGTGAACAATTTTGTTATAATAGCGAATTCATTGGAGCAACACGTATACGAATCGAGGAGACTGGCGAGGAGACTTTCGAACTTGACAGAAAATAATACGATGGTGAATTATCGTAAAACGATTGCGAGTACGTAATTATTTATCCGTCGTCTTTCGACATTTATTCAAGCTGTTTAGTCGTTTTGCTATTTCACATTGATTTTATGCTCAGTTGACTAGTTGAATCGAAATGATTCGCTAATTTCCCGACTACGTGAGGGAGGATCAGGTTTCGATTTATCGGTAGCGGTTTTTCTTCGCGAATTTCGACGTCTTTACGATTCGGGTGGAATCTCTTGCTCCATTCGCGTCAGTACGATATTACGATCCGTCTCGTTGGGAAGCTTCGTACGATCGCCAGTCTTCAGGGTAGATCTCATGTCCAGGCACATTATATCAGTCATCAGAGAGTGTTGCTTGTCCTCCAAGTTTCGATCTATGCGAACGAGCAGAGCCTCCAGACCGTTGTAAGACGCCCTGACATGGAAAACGAGTTAATAATCAAACTCGTCTCACCGTTTATTTAGCCCAAAAAAATGTCTCACGAAATTGATATACATTGTATGAAGTTTTTCGAATAAAAACTTCATAATTTAGTATATGAAATTTTGCTAACATTTTTTTTTTTTTTTTACAGTATCGACCGAATATCGTGACTACCTCGCACAGTCGATCTTGTTCTTCAAATCCTCCCTGGTCTGGCGCAACTGAAGGACCTCGTCTCTCAGACCCAGCTCGGTTTCGTCCCGGCACAGTTCGAAACCCGGACGATACGTGCGATTCTCGAGTCTCGTCTCCGCGCACTTCAACGCGTCAGTTTTCGCCATCAGAGCTTCCTCCAGTCGAGCCAGTTCCTTTTGGAGCAGGTCCATTTCTCTCTGCATCTGTAGTTCAATTTTTTTTTTTACATTCGATAAAAATTACTTCGACTATATTAGTTGGTCGTCGTGCTTTTTTCTTCATTTTTTATGTTGTACCTTGAGCTTTTGCCATTCGAGCTCGTTCCTCGCTTTCTGAGTTTGATATATTCTCTTTCTAAGAGCAAAATCGGTAACGTCCTGCTGTGCCTTTATGTCGTTGCTGGCTCTCTCCCGCGTGACGTGCATGCTTTCGCGGAATGTATAAGTATCGCTCAGCTCGTTGTCGGCCAAAAGCTTCGAGTAACGGCAGTGCTCCAGCCAAGTTTCGTAGGGAATGCAACTGCGAGTAAAAAAAAAAGCAATCAAGACTGTTTTCCCACTGTTTCTTATTGGTGTCTTGTGACCCTCTTACTTCTTGACGATCCTCAGAGCATTCGGCTTGTAACTTATACTCGCCGATGTGCGATTCAATTGAAGATTCTCTTTTTCGATCTCGATCGCCTCGACTTTATCCTCCAAATCCAAGTTGACCTTGAAACGGACCTCTTCCAGACGATTCAACTTTTCCCATGCGGCTTGCACCCTGAAATATTTCTCAGTAAAAGAAAATACAATCATCCCTCGTTATCGCAATCTACCTATTCGTCAATAATTTCTTGACGCTCTCCGTAACGCAGAGCTCCTTCTTCAGTTCGTTATCGCCCTCGTCGTAAGTGAGTTCGGTGCCTCTGCGACAATCCCTCATCGACATGCACTGAGCCGCGACCTGCAACGGTCGATTTAGATTCTCGAGTTCGCGCTCCGCGTCGGCTCTCTCGTCTCTCAGAAGATTTATCTCCGACGCCAAACGCTCCAACAATTTTTCCAATATCTCTCGCCACCGTGACAATTCCGTGCACCTGCGTGAGAACACGAATATTGTCAATCGAATCCCGAAAACAAAATTTCGTCGAGCCATGCAGACTCGCCTATCCGCCAGTCTCGCGTTGTTCATGTAAGTGTCCCAGTCCGTTCTGATCTGCGTCTCGGCGCGAATCAATCTTCCAGAATTTCGCAAATCGAAAGAATCCGATCTTCGGCTTTCCGCCGATCGCTGAAGCTCCCATTGCTTCGCGTACCAGTCGGGCAAACCTTTTAAAAAAATACACATTTTTACGTATCGGAAAACCTATTTTATATAAAATATACATTGTAGTCGTGAATTCCCAAGGTCTATTAATAACCGACTCACCTATGTGAGCCGTAGGCTTTTCGTACACAGAAACGGATTTGGCCATCGTCCGGCAGATGACTATTTCCCTAGTCTTGTGAATAATTTCCTATTCCGATTGTATAAACGTGTGCCTCCAAACAAGGTACGTTGCCGGAGCAACGAATCATCTAAGGGGGTGCCGTTTTGTTCCCATGGTAAGGACACACAAATAAGAACCCCTTCATTTACCTCGCGAAACAAACGGTGATTATCGGCTCGTCTCGAACTCTCCAATTTATACAACATTACTGTGTCGGATGAACTGAAACTTTCTCGAAAGAATCATTGTCCGCCCAGGTAAAGAGAGAGGAGCGAAGAAGGGCTGGGATTTTCCCGAGGATTAGGCAGACGCAGGAAAATTAAAAAAAGGCATTCGGGACAACACAACAACCTCGCGAGACGTTCGAAAGCCCGCCTTCAGGGTCAAAGCCGCCCACCGATTGGTCCGTGCCGGAAACACGTCGCGTTACGAGAGCGCGTAACGCCGCGCACCGACATCCGTTGAAGGCCGCCACAAGTCCACGGGAGATCGTCTGTTAAAACAGTAGTGCGCCTATTCCGTTCGGAGCAACGTATTAACTTCCGTTTGTTTACAAGCACGGAGCGGATTAACGCGAAAGGCAGAAAAAAGATATACTCTTTCTGCGAAAATTTTGTAATATGTCCGGGTAGAGACAAACAGTTCCGGGGGGGAGGAAAAAAAAGAAGAAGCTCCGAAAACGGCGTGGCTCCGCAATTCCCGTCGTCGAGCCATCGGTGGAACATCGTAAGCGCGCGCGAGCTTCGTCACAAGCTCTCTCTCTCTCTCTCTCTCTCGCTCGCTGTCTCTTGGACCGTCGTCGAGTGTTTTTTATTTTTTTTTATTTCACCCCACGATTAAACGAGTCTCGCACGAACTCGCCGGTGGCAAGCTTCAAGCGTAGCGATAGCTATAGTGGCGAAACGATAACAGAAAGAACGAAAATTTAAAGAAGATAAAGAAGGGTGGAGAAGAAAGTTGAGAAATCAGTAAGTCGTGTGTGGTGAGAGCTCGCGAGGATCGAATCTTCGGGCTCCCGTGACGCCGCGGGGTAGAATGCGAAGAATCGGAATGAAAGGTGGCAAACGAAGAAAATCCGATACGTCGAGCGACGCCGACTCAGGGGAAAATGGCGGTGCCGCCGCTGCCGCTACGCACAATTCCGACGAGGTGGACGAGAAGAGCGTCGACGAGCCTGCAGAGAGCGTGACGAAAACTCCGGTCAACAAAAAGAAGCGTGGACGCGGCAAGCGCGAGGACGACGCTGTTGCCGCGGGCTCGGATGGCGCGCTCGCGGACGAAGGCGAGGCCGAGGTAGACGCCGACGCCGACGCCGAGGCCGACGCGAGCGCGAACGACGCGACGCCCCTCGAACAAGAGAACGGCAACGCGACGAAAGGCAGCGCGAAAAAGCGCAAGAAGGAGAAGCAAAAGCCCTCGACGTCGCAGGAAAAAAATGAGGAGGATGACGAATACGAGGTCAGTGATCGCTCATAAATACGATTAAAGAAAAGAAAAAAGAAAGCCCGCGCTCAAATCCCGCCAAGAAATGGCGCTTGATTATTTTTTTCCGCCATTTTCCTTTTTTTGTTTTTTTTTTGTTTTTAATACAATTTTATTTTTATTTTGTCGTTCGCAGGTGGAGAAAGTTGTTGCACACAGAACGATAAAGGGACGACGTCAGTTTTTGGTGCGCTGGAAGGGATATGGCGAGGACTCCGATACATGGGAGCAGGAAAAGGACCTCAACTGTCCGCAGCTCATAGAAGATTTTCTTAACGCTGAGGAGGACAAGGAGGAGGACGACCTGGCAGAAGCGACGCCACCAGCTAAGCGCTCCAAGGTAGACAAGAAAACTAAGAAGGGATCCGCCAGAAGGGGAAGACCCTCGAAAGGAGGTAATTATTATACTTTCGTCTTTTTTTTTTTTTTTTTCTATCTGAAAATGTTCATCAACTATAACGAGCTGCTTTCTATGCTTTTCAGATAAACAAGATTCTGCGGATAAGAAAGAAGATGACGAAGAAGACGAAGAGGAAGAAACAAAGGAGTTTGAGGTGGAGAAGATCGTTGAGGTACATCACAAAAAGAATAAGGCCAGAGAGTTTCTGATAAGATGGAAGGGATTCACGTCGGCCGACGACACGTGGGAGCCAGAAGAGAATCTTAACTGTCCGGACCTGATCTCAAAATTCATGGAAAAAGTCGAGAAGGCAAAAACGGCCGAACTGCGCGAGCTTAGGACCAACCCGGCGCACACAAAACGATATACCCTGTCGACACACGAGACCGGTAGGAGATGGTCCCGCCGGAACATGGTTTTTTTTCTTTTTGTTGTTTTTTTTTTCTCCTTCACATAGCGAAGCAATATTAACGATTATATCCATTTGTTTCACTATCGTCATCATCATTTACATTTTCTTTCCATTTATTTATTTATTTCGTGTAACGATTCTTAGCCGTCCCGAATTATTATTTTACAGGACAACATATTACCAGTGCGATGAGTAAATGAGCCGGGACAATATCGCACGATAGTCTTAAGTTCTAAACTTCGTACGTGTTAAACATTAGCTTTGGATACTGCGGGCGAGAGTGCTTCTGCGACGGTGAGATAGAATTCAAATTTAATATTAATCTGAAGTAGACTCAATATTATCGGGTTGCCGAAGGTTTGTCAATTGTCGATAGACGACAAAAACCTTATTCAGCAGAAATAAAAAGAAAAAACGCGACTTGCACACTTTTGTTTACAAACAAAAAGAATATAGTGTATATCGAATCCGGTTTGTCAATCGGGTGAAGAGTAATAAAATATCGATCGAGAGAGACAGTGTCGAAAACTAGTACGAATTGTAATGGAAAAAAAAACCACCGTGACTAATATCGATGTATTATAATAATTGCGACAATTATAGAACTCGCGTTTACATTCTTTACATTTTTTGTTTTTAGTTTTTTTCCTTATTCTTTTATTACGAACAGCCAAGTCGACGAATCGGTCGTTTAACTCATCCTCTCAAAGAGCGTGCGTTGTAGATTACTTACTTCAGCGAAAGAATTCGACGATTATTAATAAAATAAGCAGAACAAAAAAAAAATTTGTACTAAACAATGAAGAATAATTAAGGTATACAGCATAAATATATGTAAACAGAAAATTCTGTGAACGTGGTGTGTACGGTTAGAGATTTTAACGATTGCGAAAGAATTTGATTTTTATTTGCTAGATTTCTAGAAGATACGTTTACTTCTAACTATCCCCTCATCCGCGACTCTTCCCCCCTCCCTCTCCTATACCCCGCCCGACTCTATTAATTAGACAATTAATCGAATGATTATTGTAACGGCGTGAACAATTATCGACGGTTTAGTACGAAACCTTTAATGAATTCGTATAGCAATTTCGCAACAATCTCCCAATGTGTACACAGGTGAACTAGATGTATAAAATAAACAATCTATATTGTAATATTAGATTAAAGATTTATTTGTTTTTATTTGAGTTTTGCATCCAATTTTGCCTTCGTCACATCCTTAATAGTCATTTACGCTACTAGTGCGATAATAGTATATTTTGATACGAGTGCGAAAAAACTTTTTCTGCGGAGTGTGAGTTTGCAGCACGAGCCGCAAGCGAGTGTTGCAGTCACATGAGTTCAGAAAACGTGTTTCGCACGGGAATCGTACAAAGTTTTATTTCATAAAGTGTGAAAACGGCGCGAAAAAGCCATTTTCCCACCGAGTGATATAAAAGTTTTTCTGACGAGTGTTGGAATCACGCGAGTTAAGAAAAAGTTTGTCGCACGAGTATTGTCCCAAATTTTACTTCACAAGGTGTTGAAATGACACCCATTTTCACATGCTCTACACATGCAATGGGAATGTTTTATCGCGAATGATTAATCGCGTTATGAAAATATATCGCGTTGATTAATCGCATTATGAAAATATATCGCGTTGATTAATCGCGTTATGAAAATATAGCTGCAAAGACATTGAAATATCAGTTCGACAACCGGAAGTGAGTCCGCGAGAGGGAGCCACCGTCGTATACTTCCTGCGAGGTAGCAAGATCTCGTGCACTACGTACTATTTCTCGTCAAAATAAACAAATCTTCGATCCTGTTATACGCACCGTTCGCCGACAATTGTGCGTAACTCTCGACAGTCCGCAGAAGAGGATCGCATTGACGCCAAATCGAAGGTATTTATAACCGTTTTATCAATCTTATAACTGTCGCGTACCGAAAAAGCGAGAAAAAAAAATAATACGCAAAGAAAACTGCGCTAACCTCGGACCGCCGGGCGATTGGCTGTTTACCGGCGAATGATTTATTTCCGTCTATTTATTCACAATCGCAGAACCTTGACAAACCATCGAACGACCATTTTGCACGATGGACAATCAAAAGCGAAAGGGATACAATTCCAACAGAGGCTACTATCAAAAACGCCCGCGTCAATATACGCTCGAGGCCGGTATGACCGGCTTTCTGTGCACCTGCAACTTTCGCGAGAAAGAATGCGTGCGCGACGCTTACAAGATCCTCGAGGAATTCGCCAACGAGCTTTACGACACTGACAAATCCGTCAAGGACGTTGATTCCGGTGTCGAGACCAAGGTGAAGGTAGAAGGCGAGTCGGACGACCTTGACGACAAGGAAGCCGATAAAGATGAAGAGGATATTTCCGAGGCTCTGAACAAAGAAATCGCCGAGCTCAAGGCCGAAGCTAAGAAGCCAGCTTACGCCAAGCGTTTTCAGGTACGTACTTGGTATATAAATGCCAAGCATGAAATTACGGTAAACATATTGATTCAACATTTTTTTTATTTTCAGAATGCGGACGCCGGTGTGAAAAATGTTATTTTTATAAGCACGACTCTTCCGGATCCCCTGGAACTGGCACTTTCCATAATCAAAAAGCTGGACGAGACTAAGCAGCAGAGAACTAGATTCCTGCTGAGGTTGGTGCCTATTCAAGTCGTTTGCAAAGCCAACATGCCCGAGATAAAGGCCAAAGCCAACGAGCTGTTCGAGAAATATTTTTCCCAGGAGCCAAAGACCTTCGCCATAGTCTTTAAGTAAGAGAACAACAGTGATCAACATTGATGGCTGGAATGAAAAGGGCGTAAATCAGATACATTCCCCATGGGAGTTGAGCCTTTTTGATTCTTAGTCAATAAATTGCACAGAGATAGCGAATGTTCCTTCCTTGCTGATTGAAACATGTTACAGCCGGCACAGCAACAACAAGGTGCAGAGGACCGAGATAATCGAGGAGCTGGCAGAGCTGATAGCGAAGAAAAACCCAGGCAACAAGGCCGATCTGAAGAACCCGGAAATTGCGGTCGTCGTCGAAGTTATACGCAGCTTCTGTCTGCTCTCCATAGCGCCGGAATATTTCAAGTACAAGAAGTACAATCTACTGGAATTGTGCAACATCAAGGAATCGGAGAATCCTCCGAAGGTCAGCGCGCCCTTTCGATGATTAAACGCGAGGCTCTTGTATTTTCTGCTTTTTTTTTACGGAACAATATACATATTATTTTAACCTGCAGAATACTGACGAAGCCCCGGAATCGAACGGCGGCGAAGATAAACACGACGGAGTGACCGCTGTTCCCATAGAACCGGAAGACGAAGAGGCGTCTGATCCGGTGAAACCGGCAGCGGAAAGAACGGCCGATTCTGTGATACCGGAAGTACGCAAGACGCCGGAAGCCACGGCTCCGAATCTCGGATCTTCCGAAGTCGCCGACGTGGATGAAGTGGACAATGCTTAACAGTTTATTATAATTTTTTTTCTCACTAATTACTATAATCATAAGAAGAAAGATCTATTTTTTTTGTACTATAGCGTAGTACACGAGATGTATAGAAGAAAGAGCGCCGAAAGCTGTCGTTTATTTTGTACCTGCGTTATGACGTTGGATCAGTAAAGATATATATTCGAAAAATTTGCCAATCGCATCAACTTGTGTTCTCCTTGCCGACGATGTACCAAGCTGCCCGCGTGATAACCCCGTCAAGACTATCGCTGATGCACGATTTCGAAAAACTACACTTCATTTAAGGGGAAGTGAAATATCGCGGTCGGTAATGAAAACTGTAATGAACTTTTGTCGCGAATGACATTTTTTTTTGGGAAAAAGCAAATTCGAGCCAGATGCGCACGGTAATTTCGTATCCGGTCCGAATTCATTTTTTTCTCAAAAATAGCACCTTTGAATAAAGTGAATTTAAAAATTGCAACTATCTCTCTCGCACGCACAGCTGTTTCACTTCCTCTTAAAGTCCCATAAAGTCTTCTTGGCGACGAAGGACCAAGCTAGCCCGGAGCTCGATAACAATCTATAGCTGACGTACGATTTCGAAAAACGACCCTCCACTTAGGGGCCCATAAAGTGTTCTTAGCAACGAAGGATCGAGTTGTCCGAAATCTCACTAACACTTTCGAGATTATCGCTGATGTACGATTTCGAAAAACTACCCTTCAATCAAGGTCCCATGGTGTAATGGTTAGCACTCTGGACTCTGAATCCAGCGATCCGAGTTCAAATCTCGGTGGGACCTGATTTTTTTTTATTTATTTTTTTCATCTCCGTTATCTCAACCGACGGCATCTCCCACGTTTATCTATCTAACAATTTACATTACGACATTATCGAAGTTGTTAATTTTTTAATTTTTATTGTAAATCGTTGTATACGTCAAGAGTTGTCGACGTCAGCGCCACAGGCCAACGGTGTCGTTTCGTGTAACTCGACGAGTGGATACAGTTATATACAGTTATATAGAGTAATCGTAGTCGCTCCAAGAATCGCAGCGTCGACGAAAAACAAGCTTTCGACTTTAATCTACAAATCGCCGATTCTCGAGGATCAGAGAGGTTTCGAACATTTGTTTGTTTGGATAAGTTGTTGTCGGAGCGACTCTCGAGGAAGTTCGATCTCGATGCTTCGCGTGCACCGAGGAGCCTCCAGAAAGGATTTATCGAAGCCGTTGAATAAAACTTATCTGTCGGCGGCGGTTCTGTTCTTTCTCTGAAAACGACGATAATTCGTTCGCCAGGTAGATATACGCGTTCCCTTCAATGTATAGTCCAACACCGTTGTTTTCTTGTTAATAAGGCTCGCGTAATTGATCCAATCGGGTCACGAGTTTGTGCGACGCCTGTTGGTAAATATCGTCGAAGCGTCTCAAAACGGTACGCAATTTTCTTTCCTCAGAATGACCGCCAGACTACTGAAGGATCCGTCGACGGCGGGCAGTCGAATATTCGTTGGTCACCTCCAGACCGACGACATGAACAAGACCGAGCTTGAAGAGCATTTCACCAAATATGGCAAAGTCGTTGGTTCGCTGATAAATCGAGGCTTCGGCTTTGTACAGTTCGACAACGACGAGGCAGCCAGAAACGCCATACAGAAGGAGGATGGCGCTATGTTCAAAGGCAGAAGGATCGGTGAGATCTCCAATCCCAAAAACCTATTCGTACACTCCGTTGGAAAAAATTTTAAGCCATTTTTACTTTTTTTCAATTGATTAAACTTTAATTTCGCGAAGTTAGTTTCTTTAAAAATATGTTCTACTTATTACAAAACATTTTTTGAGTAAAAATTATTGTGTGCCCACACTAAAAGTTTACGTACCTACTAAGCTGGATTTGATATCCCAACTGTTTATTGTAACTCATACTCGTGCATTAAATTGGATTTATTTTTTGAGTAAAAATGACCCTATTTATACCGTACAGGTTTACGTTCTTATTAAGGTCGATTTGATATACCAACTATTAATTTAAACTCAGACCCGTACATTAAACTTTATCCATTATTTTATGCTTAAAAACATTGCACACTGTACGATAAAATGTTCATCCAAAATTTTTTTTCCCAATGATTAAATTCGAGTAAATTTTCAGATGTGAGACCAGCCAAAAAGGAGACTCACGGAGGCAATTCATCAGGAATGGGTGGAGGTTCAGGAATGAGCGGAGGTTCAGGCATGGGAGGTGGTCCAGGAATGGGTGGAGGTTCAGGCATGAGCGGAGGTTCAGGAATGGGCAGTGGGCCTGGAATGGGTGGAGGTTTAGGTATGGGAGGCGGACCTGGAATGAGTGGAGGTCTGGGAATGGGAGGTGGGCTCGGAATGGGCGGAGGACTTGGGATGGGCGGAGGTCTGGGAATGGGCGGTGGGCCCGGAATAGGTCCAGGAATGGGCCGCGGAGGAGATTCGCTTCCCAAGACGATGGGAAGCGGAATTGGCAACCCTTTCGCTCCGGGAAACAGTCCGTTCGCCCCGCGAAACAATTCATTCGGGGTCGGTAATCAGAGCTTCGACCGCGGCAATCAGAACTTCGGCGGGCCGAATCAGATGTTCAAGTCCGATTCCATGCCCATGGGTAATCAGAAGCTTGGCGGCGGTCCGCCCAGTCGGGACGGTGGTAACGACCAGTTTACCGATAACAATCAAGGAATGGACGACGACGACGACGATCAGCAGCAGTTCGGCGGGAACGATCAGTTCAACAACGGCAATCAGAATCGGGGCGGGAACAACCAGTTCGGAGGAAATCAGAACAGAGGGAACGACACCTTCGGCGGTGGTAACAACGGGCCTGGCAACAATCAGAACAGAAACAATCAGTTCTCACCGGGTAATCAGAATCGTTCCGGTCCCAATCAAAATCGAAATCAGAACAATCAGTCTGGTGGTATGAATCAAAATCAGAATCAGAACCAAAATCAGAATCAGAATCAGAACCAGAATCAAGGCACGGGGCCGAACGGAAGACGAGGCACTCGGGGCGGAAAGAATAGAAACAAAAATCGCGACGGTCAGGGCGGTGGGAACAACAGTTTCAGAGATCGAAGTCCGATCAATCGAGGCGGGCGAGGAGGAAACGACGACAAAGGCGGTCGCGACTGGGACAACCGGCAAGGGCGCGATAGAAACTTCGGTCGTGACTCGTTCAACGACGGAGGCGGTCGATTCGACGACTTCAAGGGCTCCGGGGGCTTCGGGTGAGTGTTCGAAATCCTCACTCTCTTTAAAACACGATTTTATAAATTTTGACTGAACGGAAGATCAACGAAAATTCTATCGATAGTTCCAGCGGCGGTGGCGACAGTCAGGCCGCTCCGGCCGAGAAAAATGACTGCGAAATTATCGTCGTCAACAAGATACTCACGTAAGCATACCAAGTCCGAGTACAAAGAATGTACAGTAAATTTTTCTTAAAAACTTACCCATCATCAATTGCAGTGAGTACGCGGAGATGATTGAGATGCGCTTGAAAAAAATGGGTCTGACGGCCGATCTGCTGTTCCCGAACGAGGATGTACCGCTGAGCCGTGTACTCGGAAACATCGCGAGTCGCGGTTGTCTCTACGCCGTTGTCGTCACGCCAATCAACATGGAGCATCGTTCGCTGACTCTGAATATTCTCCACGGTTTGCCGCAAGGTAAAATTCAAAGCCTCTCGAGCCCGCAATATGTTACCTTTACTCGTTACTCACCGGCTGTCCTTGACAATCTTCAGAGCATCGCAACATGCCCGTCGAGGACGCGATAAATCTTATGGGCCGTGACTTCAGCAATTACAAAGCCGGCGGACGATCGGTGCCCCTGAACACCCCGTTCTCGAATGAGCGCCATCCTGACCCCATACAAGTGTTGGTTAACATGCTGGCGGACAATCACCAACTGACCGTTCTTCAGTACGAGCGTATAATCAAGTACCTGGAGATGAAGCGCGAGGAGCAAGTTCAGATCGAGCTCGGCGACGCAAGGGATCTCGCGGCAGCCAACGCTCTCGCCATCAACGATCCGAAACAGGCCGAGCTTCAGTCGAGGATCCTGAACATCCTTAACAGCAACAAGCCGAACGCGAACTTACCAGTGCCGAGTCCCGTACCAGCTCCGACGCCGGTTCCCCCGGCCACTTGGGCAATAGGTAAAACTCATTACTACGCATTATACAAGCTCGCGTGGAAAAAATTTTATTCGCCGTGCGTCGATCGTCTCTGTGTATCGGCACTGATGTTCATTGCTCCGCAAATAAATCGTGAGATACGTTGCACGCAATTTGTTCGCCGTACCGTCACGATTCAAGCTGGTTTTTAGGCCGCGATTTTTCATTTCTTTTTCATTTACGATCAATGCTCGTTCGCAACTTTGCGCTTTCGACGCAGATCGAGCTTTCGCGATTTTACACGAAACCTTCAAATACCGTCAGCGAGGAGCCACACGTCTTCCGCTCCTTTGGATTTTTTTATTTCTCTTTATATCTGTGATACCCGCTGCACGAGGTTGCACATTTTGGGAATTCCACCGAGCGTCGCAACGTTTACACGAAAAACTCGCGATTTCGTTCGGCCCGCGAGTTTTTTTTTATTTACTGAGCGTATGTCGCCAATTTTCAACCGTTTGAGACCTGTTGCACATTTATTGCGCTTTTACAGAGGTCCGTTTTAGCCGCACAGGCGCCGCTCGCAAAGTATCGTTATCAAAAAGACCATTTATTCGCTGATTATATATTTTACGCGCGAAGTGACAAAAAAAAGAAAGAACCATAGTTGATGTGTAAACCCGTTCGATGAGAGAATATTTTCCAAGGTAAAAGCATATTCAATGAATTCTTCGAACATATTGGGGAAGAAAATGTTATATTTTCTTGTTTTTTTTTCTTCTCAATTATAAATACAAATTAACATATGGTTTGATTGTCATCGGCATGTCCGTATGGTTTTGTTGAGTTCATGGAAAAACATCGTGTTATTGCCGGCAGCACCAACGAGCACATCGACGTCAACACCGTCGGCGACCGGAACAGGAGTATCGCCATCGCCTCTGCTAAATGATCCGACTGTGCAAAAGGCCCTCGATAGTCTGTTGCAAGGAAACTTGTTGAAAAGCATCGGGGACCCTCAGCCAGCTCCAGCGCCCACACCGCTTTTCGCTGCTTTTCCGAATATCGGTCGATTCTAAAACTCACCTATAACGCCAATCTCCCCCCCAAACCTCATTCTCACGGAAACTTAGACACGATTTTTTTTGTTATTGTTTTTGACCATTTTATCGTTTACACCATAGATTAACAATTCTCGGACGATTACATAGTGTACAATTAGGCTGTACAGTCGCACGCGCACTGGCCCTTCGATTATGCTTCGACAAACGTATTACTTTGACTTTTAATGTTTTACAGTAAACAAAAAAAACTACCATTAATTTAGTCTGTGAGAAAAAAAAAAGTAAGGGCCGGTCAACGAATGATCTATCGAGCACACATTCCCATCCTCGTATAATTAACCAGAATCGAGTGTTGTAAATTTTAAAGCGAGCGTCGTTCACGAACGAAACCGTTTTACCACAAGTTTGTACCTCCCTCTCCAGACCCTCCCGAGTGTAACGAAACGTCATCGACATACTTTTCCTTCTTTTTTTTCGCCCTCGGAATATCAATTATTATGTGTAAAGACTTTGAATAAATTAAAAGTCGTAGAATCGGCGTTTTGTCTTTTTTTTCCGCAGTGCTGTGTGTGTTCGTTGTGGGACGTTCCGGCGAAGAGCCTACGGATCTAGAAAGTGAAGAACGATATATCGTAGGATTCGGAACGAGGAGAAAAATACGAAGCAGCCAGAGAAGCGATTGTCAGCGGGTGTGGAATAAAGCCGACGAAAAGCAGCAAGACAAATATCTGTAATCAACATCTTTTCGTCCGTACAAAGCAAGTAAGCAACGAGAGCGCGTATAAAAAGCGATACACAAAGCGGCGCACTTCTCGACTAATCGAAGAAAAATAAAAGAAGAGCGACAAAGCGGCAGGTAAGCAAAAAAAAAAGAAACTGTGAAAGCTCATTTAAACAGTTTACCCAAATAGTAGCACTTGAGATAATGGATAGCGTGTAGAATCTCCTCGCAGGGTTGCTCCACCTCCGAGTAAAGAATCTCGAGTACAGTTTGTACCGCCTCGACGTCGTACTTGTTATCGAGTAATCTTTTCTTGTACGGTTTCAGCTTGTCGACGATCGTCTTGTTCTTCGCTATCGAGCCGATGTGGTTTTTGAGAATATCCGCATATGTTGGCCAGTCGTTTACACAAGCCGTACACTGACAATCGAAGAAATATTGCTCCATCAGTTTGGCCTTGCGCTCGGATCTCGCCATGTAAGCGTGATCGGCTCCGTAGCCGGTGAATATCTGGTCACCCGGATGTATGGGTTCCTGTGCTCGGGTGAGCATCGTCAGCCCTTCGAAGTGCCTGAAGGTATTCGGTGCACACGAATGATTGTACAGGCTGTGAACGACGAAGAGCCCGGAGCCGGATTTCACACCCGGATCCAGCTGCATCTGAACGGAAGAAATGTCAATAAATCTGCGAGGCGCGATTAACCAGGTAGATAGGAATACCCATAAGGTACAAAATATTTTGATATCGTTTTAGAAATATTTTCAATCTTTCGAATCATACGAAATATTTCTTAAACATAGTGATAAAATATTTGTGAAATATTTTTCATTTCATGTTTCACCAAAGCATTTGTACGAATGATTCCGTGTTTATGCGGGTGTGTATATGCAATTTCGATTGGTGATGCGATCTTCCACATTTCGTTGAAAAGAAGAAAAAAAACTTTCATTCGAAACATCTCTGAAACATTTCGACGTAAGATTTATGAGCGGACAAAAAAATATTTTCATAACGTTTTTAAACCATTTCACAAATATTTTTTAATGTTGATAAAATATTTTCAATATATAAAAGAATATATATATTTTCGAAACCTTTCAAAAATATTTTCGTGCTATGTGGGAAGAATTATAAAAAACACCATGTGTTCCAAGGAAGACAACGTACCGAAAAACAATTGGAAGAAGCCAACACGCAACCCCGAAACATGAGGCTACCGCAGAAGGCTATGTCCTTGAGTTCGTCTATATTCTTCAGCTCAGATGGGTCGTACTTTCTGCCGAACAGATCGGACTGCGTGGCAAGGAGAACGGCGGTGAGGGCGGATATGCAGGCGAAGGCGCTGACGCCGATGAGAGGCCTCGTGTTCATGTTGGTGGCGAGGCTCAGAGCCGATCTGGCGCTCTTGGTGTCGAGAATGCCCTGGTCCGTGAAACCCGCAGTTCTGGGATCTGCGAATCGAATGGAAAAAAATGTCGGGACACCTCGATTATATTCTACGGACGGAGGCTGATACCTGGATTGACCTCCGCGATCTTCATGTCCTCGCGCAACTCTTTTATCTTCCTGCCGTTGTCGGTGACCGCGATAACGAGTCTCATGATCTTCATCATCATCAACGTTCGGATTTTCTCCTCGTCGACGTTGAGCAGATTGAAGAGAACCGACAAAACGGGACACTCGATACGATGCGCGAGGTCCCAGCTCGCTCGTCTGCACTTCTCCGAGCAATACTGGCTCAGCGGACAATCCGGGCACGGTATCAAGTCGTAGCACCTCTCGAGACAGTGATGGCAGTGCGTGTAGAATCTGTGGAAAAGCCGTACGTTAAAACGAAACGTACGTGTTTAAAAAAAAAGGAAAGAAAAAAAAGACGAGTTGTTACGACTTCATTCGAACAGCCTCACTTGTCTTGGTAAAGCACCCAGGAGTACGGATCCTCCATGGTGATCAGATCGCCGGGCTTGAATTCGCGAGTAGCGACCAAGTGTCTTCCGTATTCTTCGGAGTAAGTAATGCGGACACCGGCGCTGCAGACCGGAGCTTCCTCGCCCGGTCCGTACTTCAGAGCCATAACGTTCGGATCTTGCAGATGACGAGGCTTGACGGATGTACCAGGAGGAGCCTTCGAGTAGAAGCTATCAATAAACTTCTTCGTAAAGACTTGCGGAAAGGGAGAGGCTTCTTTCTCAATTTCCTTCGCCTCCTCCCTCTCGACGACGGAGATCAAAGGAAATTTTTTGTTCGGCGCCGAAGAGTCGTCCGCGGTCTCGAAGGGACATCCCTCTGCCGGAACGTCGATTGAATTTTTATTGCCGTTGATCGCCACTTTTTTGTCTTCACGTTCGACGGTGTCCAACAATTTCTTGAGCTCTGCGAGAGCTTTGGCACCGCGTTTTTTCAGCTTGTCGCGTTTTTCCGGCGGATAGCCGAGATCCAGGGCAGTGTCGATGTCCTTGAGGCACTCCTTGAACATTTGTTTTCTGTACAAAGCGGCCGAACGATTTGCGTGAGCGTAAGCCATAAGCTCGTTGGTGTTCGCGTAAGCCAAGCTCATGGTGTAACTTTCTATGGCATCGGTGTCGTCGCCGGCAACGAAGTGCTGGTTGCCTGAGTAACGAACAATTTATTGTTGCAGGGAAACGATTGTAGCGTCGATGTACAGAGCTTACCTTCCTCGCGGTAACGGATGGAATCCTCTTCGTTCTTCTCGTCCGGTTTCATGTCCGGCATCGGGGAATTTACCATGTTTAGCAGAATGTGCTTAACGAGAGCCTCGCTCTCCTTCTGCATTCCGTACCCGACGTAAGATTTTTTTTGATGCTTCATCGTCATTATCACTTCCTTGGCTATCTCCATTTTTTCCCGGATCAACTTCTTTTTTATCGATTATTCGAATTTTATTTATTTTTTATTACCGATTCACAGCTGATCCAGGCTTCGCGAAACCTATAACGGCTTAGTATGTAGACGACGGTGCACGCACAATTCGCAAGCTTAGTTCATGAACTAAGACGAGTTGAAGCCTCCCGATGAAACTAAAATTACCTCGGTGAAGAGGACGGAGGAAGCGAGCGGGGACGAGCCGCCGAATGCCGGTAGGATTAATTACATTCGTTGAATAACTACGGTAGCTTCGACGAAGTATTGCGCGTGACCAATTAACCGAAGCCTTATCGATCACCGCCAATTTATGTCGCGATGAAGGATCGAGCTGCGTTTACTCTATCCTGAGCCTGAAAGTTCAAACGAAGCTACTAATAGTGCTTCGGGCCGATTCGGCAGTGCACGTCGGCCGGTAATATCTTTTTTTCTTCCGTCTTTTTTTTTTTTGCAGAGGTAAGCCTCGGTCTAATTTGGCAAGAGCTCAAATATAGTGCCATTCTATTTAACACTCGCAACATATACTGCGCTCAGTTATTTTTAGGCACTGTGGTTCTGAGACCCGCCAACTTTGGGATTTATTGAACAATTATATGCTTCAAGTTCACGGCGGATGCGTGGGCGAGAGTAAAAACGGCTAACAGATTGGACAGAGAGTACCAAGTATCGTTTATTTATAAGACAGTTGTGTAACGAGCGCGTTTGTTCTCGTTATCGACGAGGAGGAGGCGTAGCGACCTGTGAATTAAGGAAGCTCGACTCCGAAGAATAATTTTTTTTTTCGCGTAAAAAAAATTTTCGTGAGGCCGCGTCGACGCAGCCAGAGGCGCCCCTCCGATGTAAGATGCACCCATTCTTCCAATGAATTCAACTAAGCTAGTCCTCGTCCGCTTCCAGATTAATGTGACTACCAAATTTGGCATAGAGCTGCGCCTTCAGTTCACTCATTACCGACTTAAGCTCAGAACATTTGCTCTCCAGGCTTGAAATCTCGGATAGTTTCTTCTCCTTCGCAGCCTCCAGGCATTTCTGAAAACCAAGTTGCAGATGTAAGAATCGCAGACTCGAATACAACTTTTCGCAGAAGTTTGATTTTTGCTGAAGTACCTGTGTTTTTTCTAGATCCTGATTTATGAAAACGTCTCCTATGTGATAAGGAATCTTCACGTCGTCATCCAAGAGCGCGAGCTCGTCGCAGGCATCCTCCAGGTTCTTCAGATCGTTCTGCAATCAATGCGACTTACGGTAAACAAAAAAAATTGGAGCCTCTTTATGAGTACACAAAGCTTACCAAATATGGTCACGACTTGCAGAGACGAAATATTGCCTAATGGCGATATTTAAAAAAAATGTATACCTGTTTTATTTTCAGCTCTTCCTTGTAATCGTCCATCTGAGCATTCTGCTTCGCGAATTTGTTGATCTTCTGCTGATCCTCGTAGGATATGTGAACGTCGGAGTCCTGAAAAGTCGTGCGACAACGAGAGGTTACATACACGACGGCGCTCCGAAAAATTCGTACCGAGACGATAGACGCGAAATGTTCATTCGGCTTTTGCTTACCGGCTGAAACGCTGCCTGAGTATTTTTTCCACCTGCCATTTTTTCGTGTCTTTCTTAAAGTTTAATTATCTATGAGAAGTTTGTTGAATACTGGACGGTCGGACAGCGCGTCGAGGTGTTATTTCGAATTGGGTATAGCCGCACGGAAGCATCGTCGGTCCCAGTAGCTGACCGCGTACCAAAGTTTGATCCATGTAACTTTGTACCGACGAGGATTTTCACATATCCATAATGTATGATTTCATAATTGATTTTCCTACTATGTTGTCAACTGGAGGAAAGAAGTATATATTGGGTAGAAAACAATTTGGTTCGGACGCTTTGAATATACACATGTATTACATCTTTTTATTTGTAAGTAGTAAGAGTTATAGATTTCGAAAGGCGCGCGCTTTGACAGCGCCATCTGACGGCGAAATCAAAGAACGTTTGTGCGCGATCGTGATTGGTCGAACATGACATGCAGATAAGCGAGCGTAGACGAGTTGAAGTCGGCCGTTCTTTCCAGCGCCGACGTACAACCACTTGAATGCTCTCGCGAGCGAATTACGGCATTGTTTCTTATCAGAACGCAGGGTGTGCGGTTTGGAAATTCTCGGGTACATTACTACAGCATCTGCCTAACAATGAAGGTCACGATATATTGTATCGTAAAGCCAATTAATTACCGTTTATAATATTTCTATTCTTTTGTCGGACCACTATGCGAAATAAAGGTTTGAGACCGCTGAATTTTGAAAGGCGCGCGCTTCGACAGCGCCATCTGACGGCGAGTTCGAAGAACGTTTTTGCGCGATCGTGATTGGCCGAACATGACATGCAGATAACCGAGCGTAGACGAGTTGAAGTCGGCCGTTCCTTTCTAGCGCCGACGTACAACCACTTGAATGCTCTCGCGAGCGAATTATGGCATTGTTTCTTATCAGGACTCAGGGTGTGCGGTTCGGAAATTCTCAGTTACGTTACTACAGCAACTGCCTAACGATGAAGGTGACAATATATTTTATCGTCAAATTATCTTATTACCGTTAATAATATTTTCCACTTGTCGGACCGCTATTCGAAATAAACGTTTGAGGCCCTCGAGTCTGTTAACTCGCATCGACGTAAATTTTCGCCGATCTCGTTGGTCTCTTTCCGGAATTCGAGTACACAGAGACGGCGAGAGAGACAGAGAGGGGGGGGGAGAGCTCTTCGATATTGCTGCGAAATAACGCGTACTATCCATTTTCGTTCGATCGATCGACAAATGTTAATTAACGAACGATCGATCGTTGCAATTTCTTTTGACCCCCACGGCCTCATTTGCGATAGTCCGACGTGACGAACCTCAAAATTATCGAGCACACACACTCACTGTCCCCCTCTCTATCTTCTGTATTATCGTCCCGACGGATTTCGCTAAATTGCCTACGTTAAATATCAATGCTTTTATATATATATATATTTTTTTTTCCTTTGCTTTTCGCTCTCCGCAGAAGGGATTGGTGCTCGGAGTTTACGAGGCAGAGGGTAAAGACGGCGTTGTTCTTACTCCCACCGCTCAAAAGTACAACGAGCTCGTCAATGGAAAACTACTGGCAAATATTTCCCTGTAAGTTTGATTCTTTTTTTTTTTTCTCTCTCCACGTCGCGCAGTCTCTTGTTCGCTCAACTTGTTGAACTTAATTGCCTTGATAGAGTCGCAGATGAGAAGAGTATTTACTATTTTTTTTCACTGCTCCAACTTATAGTCCGGTAAAAAAAAAAAAAAAAAAAAAAAAAAGTGACTCGAACAAGGCGCTGAAACTATTTTTGTCTCTCCGTTACCATTAAAAGATATCTGCCGTATCTGCGGTACGCACACTCATCGGACACGGACTCATTACGATCTGCAGACATTTGGGATTACCTATAAGTCCACGCTGCTCCGAACACTGCAATTGCAAAATTGTTGAGTCATTCGAATACACACATCCGAGACTCATTAATTCTGCATGATTTCGCTCGAATGAAGATTTATCAGCATAAGGAGCGAGAGCATATTTTATTTACAGCCTGAAACAATTGTTATAATGCTGCCTGAGCTTGACCCAAAAAAACATTATTGCAAACGAATTATTTACGTGTAATATATATATACGTTGTTTATATATATATATATATCTATAGATATCTTTCACTTGTCTCTTATCTCAACGTCATCTTTTACACAAATATCTATCAACAATGTTTTAATTTTGTTTTTTTCTCAATTTCTTTTCTCTTTTTTCATTTGTCGAGTTTTTTGCGCGATATTCTTTTTTTTCTTTTTTTTTCGTACCCACTCGTTTTATCGAGCTCACTGGCATTATTTTGATTGTTTCAGGAGAGGCTAGGAGAAACAGAGGGTATACAGATCGCGCGATAGGGAAACGTAGACTCTCCCGACACAGCACCCATCCGAAGAATGTTTTAGGACCATATATATTAAACTCGGAAACGAATGGTCGCTTAACGTAATAGATAAAAAAAAAAATCGATCGATTAATCGTCGAACTATGTGATAAATTGTTTGACCGAAAAAAAAAAGAAAAAAATAAGTCTTATCGCTTTTACGGGAGTGCGCGCACCGATAGCTTGTTGGCGTAAAGAATTTCACGCCTCTTGGGCCCGATAACGACAATGTGATAAAGGCGCGATAACGGGTTATTTCAAACTATAATAACAAGATATCGACGAAGAAGAATTATCGACCTAAAAAAATAAAATTAAAAAAACGAAGAAGAAAGAAGGAAAAAAATGTCCGCCGCGGGAGGCGGTGCTCCGAGCGGTGGCTCGGGTCCGGGCAGCAGCGGGGGCGGGACGCCGACCGGAAAGCGTCATCTCCCCTCGGCGAACGTGCTCCACGGTATCGGCGGGACTCTCGAGGACAAGAACAACGATTACCTGTGCCCGATATGCTTCGAGGTAATCGACGAGGCTCACATAACGCGATGCGGTCACACGTTCTGTTACCGATGCATCGTAAAGTCCCTCCAGACGAACGGCCGTTGCCCGAAATGCAGTTTCACCCTCGGTCAGCAGGACATATTTCCGAATTTTTTGCTCAACGAGCTTGTATCGAAGTACAAGACGAGGATGCGCGGCATAGCGGAGTTGAGCGGCTCGCACATCGGCGACGGTACGATAAGGAGCAGCATAATCGGCAGCGACCTGGCCAATCCTCCGTCGGACGGACTGCGAGATTTCGTCGAGGCGGAGAGCGCGAATCTCACGTTGCCGGACGTGAACGTAATGCTCGAAGTTCTGACCCAGAGGAAGCAACTCCTCGAGGCCGAAACATGCGCCGCCCAGAACAAATTATTGCACGAATTTTTGAAACATCTGTTGCAGCAGAAGGAGGAGCAGAGGAACCAGCTTCAGAAGGAAGTGACGCTGATAAAGCGTGACATGGAGGAGGTCGAGAAGATACTCCGCGAGGTGCAGAGCAAGTGTCCTCGTATCGAGGATCTCCAGAGGTCGAGCGAGAACGAGACGGCGCAGATGTCCGCGATAAGAAGGGAGATGATAGATCTGATAGACATAATAGACTCGAACATGGTGAAGATAGAGCCGGGCGAGGGTGCGGGAGCGACCGGAGCGGCGGCAAAGGACGGCTTCGGGAACGTCCCGAGCCAGAAGCAAACCAAGTACTCGACCGTCTCGACCCTGGCCGTTAGAAGAAAACGCATGCACGCACACTTCGACGACTTCGTCCAGTGCTACTTCGAGTCGCGAGCCAAGGACCTCCTCTTCGGTCAGCAGAAGAGCCAGACCCAGATGGACACGATTCACGGCTCGGGAAACACCGGCCTCGATTTGTTTCGCGAGAATCTCGTTAAGTTCTCGCGATACAATTCACTGCGACCGCTCGCCACTTTGAATTACTCCTCGGACATATTCAACAACTCGACGATAGTCTCGAGCATAGAATTCGACAAGGACAACGAGTTCTTCGCCATAGCCGGTGTGACGAAGCGCATAAAGGTGTTCGATTACGGAGCCGTTATAAGGGACACGGTGGACATTCATTATCCGTCGGTCGAGATGGTCTCGAGCTCGAAGATCTCGTGCGTATCGTGGAACTCTTATCACAAGGGTATGCTGGCCTCCTCGGACTACGAGGGAACGGTGACCGTCTGGGACGCCACGACCGGACAGCGAACGAAGACGTTTCAGGAGCACGAGAAGAGATGCTGGTCGGTCGACTTCAACGACGTCGACACGCGACTAATCGCATCGGGATCGGACGACGCGAGAGTTAAACTTTGGTCGATAAACGTCGATCACTCGGTCGCTTCCCTCGAGGCCAAAGCCAACGTTTGCTGCGTTAAATTCAATCCCCGAAGCTCGTGCCATCTCGCATTCGGATCGGCCGATCACTGCGTTCACTACTACGATCTTAGGAACATGAAGGAGGCTCTGTGCATCTTCAAGGGACACAGGAAAGCCGTCTCTTACGTTAAGTTCATCAACAAGGAGGACATAGTGTCGGCGAGCACCGACTCCCAGCTGAAGATGTGGAACATCAACAATCCTCACTGTCTTCGGTCGTTCGTCGGTCACGCGAACGACAAGAACTTCGTCGGTCTGGCGACCGACGGCGACTACGTCGCTTGCGGCTCGGAGAACAACGCCCTGTACGTTTATTACAAGGGGCTCACTAAGCAATTGTTCACTTACAAGTTCGACGCTGTAAGGAGCGTGCTGGAGCTTCAGGAGAGGCGAGAGGAGGATCTCAACGAATTCGTCTCGGCGGTGTGCTGGAGGCAGATGTCGAACGTAGTCGTAGCTGCAAACTCTCAGGGTATTATTAAGATATTGGAACTAGTTTGAGAATTCGAGACGAACATCGATGGTCTCAACGCTTGAGGATACCGGCACGAGTGCCGGGAGGATTGAGAAAAATACAAAAACGAAAATTGCAAACTACGAATTACATAACGCAATTTACGATGAAAGTCAGATCCATCGAAACGTTAAATGCAAAAGAAAACAAACGAAACAATTATTTGCGATCGAACTAAAGTATATATTTTACTCGTTTGCCCGATGAGGAAGAATCAGAGGAAATGTAAAAAAGACATACATCGATGATTTAAGTTTGGCAGCTCTCTGGTTATTATTTATTACTGAATTCAGCAATTGTGGAGAAAGGTTGTGAGACAAACGCGTTCCGTCGAGATGTTGTAACGATACGTAGGAAGAGATATAATAGGCGTCGCGACTGAACGTACCACACACAGATACACACTCGAAGTATCGATGTAAGATATTAGACAAAGTTATTCGATGTTAAGAGAAATAGACATTTAAGATAGCTTTACGATCTGTGCCAATGTATATGGGTAAGGATGGGAGAGAGCTTTATCGTGGCTTCGATGCTCTTGGAACCATGCTTTTCGTGGTTTTAAAAAAAAAATTTCTTTCTTTCTGTTGATACTAATTTTTTTTTACATTTTTTTCCGTCGAATACGTTCGAAGCCACGCTAAGTTCCTACAGAATCAAACCGAGCGTTACGAGTTCGCGAAAAGGTTGTAAGCAATCATAATTCGTGATAAAATGCAGTTGTGAATTAAAAAAAAAACGAAAATGGAAAACTAAAGTAGCTACATTTTATCGGTGTACAATCCGTAGAGTAGATTCATCAAATGAAAAAATACCTATCGATGTACTCACGCGATCCGTTACGTTGAGCATTCACAAAGTTTTATCTGTCCGCTTGGAGTGCACATATCTGAACGGAAACAGGAAAAAGTGAAGAAAAAAAACATAAAAACAATATAAGAGAAAAACAACACGGGTGAAGCGCTGTCGAGAGAAGAACGGCTATTATTGCACCGTGGAAATGTATATTTAGAAAATTGTTCGCCTCGCTCGTGCGAACTCGCTCGTATTTAAATTGATAAACGATAACCGTCTGTACGAGGGGTGAAAGCGAATTCTAAGATAAATTCTAAGGGAATAGTATATTTTTAGAACGTATTTTAAACGCGCAAACAAAAAAAAAACCGATTCAACGTACTTGATGTCCAACGGAGCCTAGAAATATCACTGTAATTAATAAACTTACGGATTGGTGTCTAACTATATATATTTTTTTATCTCGCAGTTATTGACGTCTTAGATTTAAATGTATTTTAATCCCCCACTTAGAGAGGATATTAATGTATTAATTCCGTGCAATGTAACATTGAAATCGCCTATCACAGGGCTGGTCCGAAGCTGAAGAAATCCGAGACGCGCGTTTTCTGGGGACTGGGAGACGACGAGCACGTCGGTGTCGCGGTCGTTGGCTTGGGAAAGCAGAATCTTGGAATCAATCAGCTCGAGGAGATCCACGAGGGAAAAGAAAATGTCCGTGAAGCTGCTGCAGGTAATAATCGACACTTATCTGTGTACTGTTGAAAGTGTTCTATCAAAACTTATCAATGATTAATTATCGCAGCCGGTTGCCGCGCTCTGGATGCCGTCGACATCAAGGACATCAAAATTGAAGACCTGGGCGATGCCGAAGCCGCTGCGGAGGGCTCGTGCCTTAGCTCGTGGTTGTTCCAGGAGTTCAAGAACAAGGAGAAGCAGAAGAGACTCCCGATAGTCTCCTTTTATGGACAAGAAGAAACGTAAGTTTAAACAGTTTAAAATTGAAATTTTAATATCGCTCCTTCATAAAAATTCATTATTGAAATTATCATATCACTTTCGCATAATGTTCCTTTATTCACAAAGCTTCTTCTACGAGAAATAATGATCTGTATTTTTAGCTTCCTGATGAGTCACACACACTTTTTCACAATGAAATTTTTCGATGTTTCGGCACATTCTGATCACGTTTTGATTAAAACCTCGACATTTTTTTTCCCCCAAAACAAAGCTTCCTCTATGAGGAAGCCAAACGAAATAGCGAATGCAATAGCACTCACTATCGAGTCACTATAATAAATAAATCATATATAATAATAAATAAATTGATAGTTGATCCAAAACTCTGGTTCTAAAATTCAGCGAGGCATGGAAACTCGGAAAGATCAAGGCCGACGCTCAAAACTGGGCTCGCAAATTAGCCGACACTCCCGCCAACATAATGACTCCGACGGCGTTCTGCAACGAGGTCTCGTCGGTTCTCAGCGCGCTCGGAGTTCAGGTAACGATTCACGACAAGGCATGGGCGGAGGGAAAGAAGATGGGCTCGTTCCTGAGCGTGTCGCGCGGTAGTGCGGAGCCTCCGATGTTCCTGGAGCTTCATTACAACGGTGCGGGAAGCGGTTCGAAGGCACCGATCGCCTTCGTCGGCAAGGGAGTGACCTTCGACGCGGGCGGCATAAGCATCAAGCCATCCGCTCAGATGGACGAGATGCGCGCCGACATGGGAGGTGCCGCCTGCGTTGTCGCTTCGATGAAAGCCGCGGCCGAATTGAAGCTGAAAGTAAACATCGTCGGTTTGATTCCGCTTACGGAGAACCTGCCGTCCGGCACCGCGACGAAACCCGGCGATCTCGTCGTGGCGATGAACGGCAAGACTATAATAGTCGACAACACGGACGCCGAGGGACGTTTGATTCTCGCGGACGCTCTGTGCTACGCTCAGGAGTTCAAGCCACGTTTCATCCTCGACATCGCCACTCTGACCGGTGCCATGAGAATAGCTCTGAGCGGCGTCGCCACCGGAGTGTTCTCCAACAGCAGCGAGCTCTGGGAAAATCTACGATGCGCCGGTACGATAACCGGGGACCGAGTCTGGAGATTCCCGCTTTGGCAACATTTCAACGACAAGATGACGAGTGAGTGGTTCAATTTTTTTGTCGACTTTCTTTCGAACGTCCCGTGCGGCATTCGAGCAACGAATTTAAATCGTTTTTTTCTTCAGAATCCGTCAAGGCTGCGGACGTGAACAATCTGAGCAGAGGCAAGGGAGGCGGCTCCTGCACCGCCGCCGGCTTCCTTAGGGAGTTCGCCGGCAACGACGCTCCCTGGCTTCACTTGGACATCGCCGGCGTCATGGGTCCTAGCAATGACGATCCAGCCTCGAATTACCTTGCTCCAGGCATGACTGGACGACCGACCAGAACTCTCATTCAGTTCTTGCTGCAGCAGCAGAGCTAGACGTTCGTGCCATCTGGGAAAAAATCGTGCATTTACGTAGACGCGCGTCCGCGTCCATCCTCGAAAGTCTCGAACACTGTGGACACGTAGTTTGCGTAAGCTGCAATGGGACGTCGCGTGAGCTTGATCACGACTTTTGTTATATTCTCTTTTTCTATTTACTTTGCCCGAGTAAACTATGCGCGGAAAAGCTTTAACCAACGTTCGAATCCACATACACACACACACTTCTCCTCCTTGTACAGCTGACTTTACTTACTATTTTCTACAAACAAACGAAACAAAAAAATAACAAATTCGCTACGACCACGTCGTTTGTACTTAAACGGATGTCTATCTAGCCAATAGTTAAACGAGATATATGAAACGAAGTTTCAACGATGAATCTATCATATAAAGAAAAAAAATATACGCAACATCTGCGTTGTACAGGATGAGAGAGGAGCGAGTCATATTTATAGCAATTGTATTTGTGCAAATCGATGTAACGAATAAATCTCGTCGCTACATCGCGTTTCAAATGACAATTCAATTATCCAAATTCGTACTCCAATGTTCACACTTGTTTTTTTTATTATTATTAATTCGCGAATACGCAATCTTTTAATTAAACATATCAACGCTACACCAGTCATTTATGATTACAAGCTAAAAAGTGTAAGTTTTTGTTTTCTTTTTTTTTTGTTCCTAGGCGAATTCTGGCGCGACGAAAGCTCGACGCCGGTTACTCTCAATCAACCTTATCGTCGAACGCCCCCGGCGTTTTATTTATGTACATTGTCTCGCGATAGCCTCATCGACGGTCGTCAAGAATAATCGAAAGAAAAAATGAAAAGGCCAATACCGCGAATTACCAAACTAAGATTCAATAAAATTATTCACGGCGCGTCTCGAAAGAAACGTCCCGATCTTCGGGAACTAAAAAACTAAATTAATCATTAGTATCTACATTCAAAAAAATAAAATAATAATAATAATAAGAAAAAAAAAGAAGAAAATATAATTTACCCCAACGGCTAAGTGGGATCCACAGCTGACGCGCCGGTACCCTGAATGCTCCTCGGGAGCTCCGAGTGGAAAATTATAATTTGATTCTCTCGCTCAGCTTTACAGAATCGTTACAGGCCAGGTGGATTGGAATCGGTGTCTAGGAGAGGTCGTGGGGATACGACGGGGGACAAGCAAATACTCCGGGGAAAATCGTTGCTCAGGTGCACGACGGAGGAGGTTGCTGTTGCTGAGAGGGAAGAGGCGAGGCCGCTGCAGCGGCTGCGGCTGCAGCTGCTGCGACGGCGTAAGACGACGGGTCTGAGGGGTCGAGAATCGGAGGAGGTGGCGGCAAACCGCCGCCATTGCCACGTCCTCGTCCTCGACCTCGTCCACGACCACGTCCTCGCCCCCTCCCCCTTCCGCGTCAACTCCGCCTCTCGGGCATCCCTATATTGCTCGTTGTCTTCTCCAGGAAGGCCAATGGACCCTGAAGCGATCCGGTCCCGACAGCCCCGACCGGAAATCCTGCTGCTCTCGCTCCAGCTACACCGACGCCTCCCTGAGCCATGAACATTCCCTGCTGTCCGACACCGACTCCCTGAAGCCCCGGAGGCTGCGGCGCGCCGGCGCTCTGTTGCACCTGCAAGGTCAAGCCGAACGGCAAATCTGAGATACAATTTCCGGTGTCTGTTGTCCGGTGGTTGTTGAACCGGGTAGGATCGATCGGACGGTCGAGCAACACGGTGATGGACTTAGAGTACATGTTCTATGTCTACTTGATGCAAAAATTATATATTTCTTATTCTTTTTTTTTTCCTCATGCTTGTTTTACTTCGCACACAGCCCGTATAAGATGAAAATGAACGAAAATTCAACGAACTATAAGATAGAATAAAAACCCGGGAAACGAAACAAAAAAAAGGGGGGGAGTACAGAAGCCACTTGGGAATGCGGGAATTGTCGAATTGTTTTTGGCGAGGTGGATGAAAGAAAGCACAATGGTTCACCATGAAAAGAGCTTTATTCTACAGATATCTACTCGCAAGTAATGACAACATAAGTGAAAAGTACGACGGACCCGTTGACTTCCGAACGTATGGTTTTCAGGCCCACATGAGTATCGTCAACGAGGATCTACTATCTAGATCGTGAAAAAAAAACGAGAACTTCTACTCGAGTACGTTCGAGTGCGACACGTTTCTTGGTGAAGAGAGATTCAGTAAATACTTCTTTCGGACGTGCGTACGTTATCACTGTGTTTGTGTGTGTATTTTTTTTTTCTTTTACTTGTCCCACTCGTACGTACTCGCTCATGCAGAAAAAATATATATACCATCTTATTATGAGCCAATAGACCTACGATACGAGAAAACAATAAAAAAATAAAAAATAAA
Source organism: Ichneumoninae sp. A BG-2022a (assembly GCA_030522665.1). Lineage (NCBI taxonomy): Eukaryota > Metazoa > Arthropoda > Insecta > Hymenoptera > Ichneumonidae > Ichneumoninae sp. A BG-2022a. The sequence goes on along the minus strand of JAPYZC010000413.1, from coordinate 24,613 downwards.
CAACAGATAGAGGAACGGCACTTAAATAAATGATAATCGTGTGAGTACAAACAAAATGACGACACGGGAGAGCTCAAATGAGAACATCGATTCTGGCGACGACGGTGAGCCATTCGTTTGGTCGAGTCGCCAGTATCGAAGCGATAGTGTAGCTTAGAAAGTAAATGAAAAAAAAAGAAAAAATAGGAAAGAATACAAAAGTAATAATCTTAACCGATAGACCCACGTACCACAGGAGATGATTATAAGATAAAGAGATCCACTGTTGCACCGTCTTTGCGGCAGTAGAGCGAAAATTACTTTCAGGGGGGGGGGGGATTCGTTAGATTTCGCTGTAACTCTTACTTTTCCATCCCTTGACGAATTTCAATGACACGCCTACTTCGTTTTATTATTGTCTTTATCAGATGTATAAAGTACCTCGTCATTCGTAATATTCTTTTTGGCTAGATATTTGTACATTTTTTTTCTTCTCTCTTTTTTTCCTTTCTCCACGCTAATAGTTTTGGCACCGTTATACGTCTATCTCCGAATTACTTCATCGGCTAATGCGTCCTAATTCTATCAGACGGTCTCGGGCTCCGAATTACCTCGTTTGTAACATGAATGCGTTCCGCAAGTGGCTCTAAATCAAATTCGTCACAAATCTATACGAGCGATTTTTTCTTCTCGTTTTTCTTTTTTTTTCACGTATACAATTAGATTTTTTTGCAGGTCGGGACTTTCTGTAAGGCACTGGATTTGACGCAGCAATGAGGACCGTCGGCTACCGCTATAATATTCAACGACGAATGGTTCAATTTAAAAGATATAATTAATTTTACGAGACTCATATCGACTTTAAACAATGGAAGATCCGTTCTTATCCACGGATTCGAATATATATATACATATATATATATCTCGATCACAGTAATTATCTTAACGGCAACTACTCCCTCTCCGTATCTCTTGCATGCACACGTTAAATTTTCGACACACTCACACTCAGGCGTATTCCAATGACTTTTGCGACTATAGTTCGAGTCGATTCAACAATTAAAAAACACACACTCACGCACAGTCTAATGTAAGCGATTTCTTTGAGAACAATGATAAAAAATACGATTAATCTCGAAACGCGAACGCTATGAAAAGCCTTTCGTTTAACTTGGTTAAATAAATTAACAATTCTTCAACAGACCGAGACTCGGGGGTCGAGTATTCTTTCGTATAGGGGACCAGGGACGATAGATTCATAAATTTTAACGTCTCCTCTTGCCCCGATCTCATACAAAGTAAATATATGTATGTATATATATATATATATATGTATTCTTTATAAATCTGCCTAAAACGCCGTTCGTCAAGGCCAGCGTATCTAATATCTCGATAGTGTGGACTTGGTTTTCATTTTTTTCATTTTTTTTTTCTTGTTTCTTAACAGGCTTTTACTTAAATACCTGTTGTTGGTGAAGCTGTTGCTGTTGCATTTGGTGTTGCTGTAGCTGCTGCAGCTGTTGCTGCTGCTGCAGCTGCTGCTGATGCTGAAGTATCTGTTGCTGCTGCTGCTGAGGTGTCTGTTGCTGTTGGAGCACCGAAGCTCCGGCCCCGTTAGCTCCCGGCTGACCGGGATTACCCTGATTCCCGTTCGCCAAGCCTGTACGAATCAGAAAATCCAATTGTCAACCCGACTGTCGAGTATGAGAGGCCACATTTTTTTAATCGTTTGTGCAAAGATTTGAGCATAGGTGGACCATAGTGGACAGTGAAATTGATCGTTCTTTCGATAACAAAAAAACTGAAGAAATATATGCCCTCTCGAAAACATTCAAAAACAGTTACCATTTTTGGAAATCTATTGCTAGTAATTTTTTCTAGGATAATAAAATCTTATACTCCGCAAAACAATTCTTAGTCTGCTTTGGTCGATTAGTGTAACAAATTTGAAACATTTATAAAACGCTATAGGAGTCAGAAAAATGCTATAGTAGTCAGAGATATGGATTTAAAAAAAAAAAAAAAAAAACTAAAGAAATATGTACCTTCTCAAAAAAATTACAAAACAGCTAACAATTTTGGGAAGCTATTGCTATTAAGGTGATGTGAAATATCACTGCTGGTAACTGCACTGAATACCATGTGGGGACCACAGTCCGCTGCTGAAAGATAAAATTCTCTTTCTCTGGGAAATCAGCAGCTGGGAAAGACAATTTTCTTTTTTGTTGGCTTTCTGCGATCGCAAAACTGCATTCAGTACAGTTTTTATTATCAACTGGGCACAGGGCAGATGGGCGGTGTGTTACACCACATCACCTTAATATTTCCCTATGATGAAGACATACTGTACGATACGAATCTCAATCCACTATGGTCTGTCAGTATGAAACCGTGTAAAAATTGTGAAAAATGTAGGAGCATTTCGACCTCCTTGTTGCTCAACCAGGTTCAATTACCATTTGCAGCAGGTCCCTGTACAGGCGACTTGGCCCATCCCTGTAGATCAGCCAGCAAGTTTTGCCACGCAGCAATTTTGTCGTAATGCCTCTTTATGAGATCATCCTTGCGCGCAAGCTCGAGCTTCAGATCGTTAATGTCCTCCTTGACGACGAGCTCGGGTTTCAGAGCTGAAAGGAGAAATCTCTTCTGGAGGAAGAAGGCTTCCATCTGACGAGCCAGATCTATGAATCTGAGGGTAACCTGCTCTATCTCTCCCCTGGCTTCGTCCTTATCTATCGCCAAGCCACTGCTGATACTGCTGTTGCCCAGACCTTCCTCCTTAGTCAGGATGTTCAGGCATTGCTGCGGACACGGTCGATTATTCGTAAAATTACTAACGAACGGAGGACCGTTGTAAAGGGGTTCGAAAACGAAAATTACCTGAAAAGCCTCCTCGAACTCGTCGACCAAGTTGCCATTTCCATTCGTAGGAGTAGCCATTGCGTTTCGTTTCCGGAATAAATCTTGCTCCAATATACGGATTTATATTTCTCTTAAATAGGAAACCCTGTTATCCGGTTCGTGTTTATATCGCGTACTCCTTCATGATCTTGCAGGTTACAAAGTCGTCTTTAGTACCGACATTGGCAAGTAAGAAAACGTTGATTTTCGCGATTCTCCAAACAGAATAATTTTTATTCTCATTCGAACGAATTTATCGTTCCTCAATTATCATTGTTACGTTAAAGACCGGCTAAACGTTTTTATATCACTTTTGTATCGACGTTTTCTTATTTGCAGGACTCGCGAAGACTGGAGCAGTCTTCGTGTTCCGAGTAGCTAAAGGCGCTTTTCAACGACCTGCGGAAGCTGACTCGGAGCGATTGCAGTTGACATCGCAAAGCTCGCCTTAAAATAAAATTACAAAAAGTACCGTCATGGCGACACGCGAACGCTGTTGATAGCCAAAGTATTGATATTTATTTTACTGATTCGACTCCTCGTCGCCGAAACTTTGGGATTATTGTTTCGTTTTTTTAAATAAATTTTTTCACCATCAATCCGACTGACTAGAAGAGAACTTCGAAGATGGGCAGACGTTCGATAAATACCACTAAAAGTGGCAAATATATGAACCCCACCGATCAAGCGCGTAAGTAACGACTCGCCCTTTGTATAACCAAGAAAACGGTAGGATCAACACGCGATTTACTCCGTTATCCTGACTGGTAGCCGCTGCGTATTTACCGATTTTTAACCCGTACAGGCAAAGAGGCGCGCAAGAAGGAATTGAAGAAGAACAAAAAACAGCGACAATTGGTCCGCGCTGCGGTGCTCAAGGGCAAGGATCCTTCGCAGATCATCGAAGAGATGGAGAAGATAGATCAGATGGGTACGAAATTCTAGGATCAATTAAGAATCGCGGTAAAACTGGGGCAATCGTTGTGTAACGAATCTTTAATGTTTCCTGACAGAATACAATGTCATGCAGCCGCCTCCTCTCAACGAAAAAGTTCTCAAAGACAAGAGAAAGAAGCTGAAGGAGACTCTTGATCGCGTCTTAAAAATGTATGTAAGTATGTGATGATCCGTCTGTTGTTTTGCCTGTAAAAAGGCCGGTAAGATCTACTCCGTTTCGCGAGCCAATGACATTGACGAAACGATAAAAAAAAGTATGTACAATTCGACAGGCCAAGGATGACCAGGAAAAATGGTCCGAGCTGAAGGAACAGCTCATACAGTACGAGCGCAGAAGAATAGACCTGGTGTCTTACTTTGAGGCTGTGAGGCACGCTCAGCAAGTCCAAGTGGATGAAATTCCTCTGCCTTCCGCGGCCAACGACATGACCCGAATATTTCCGGGTAATTCATTCTGGGAGAAAGCTTTGACCCGTTCATAAGTCGATGTTGGCTGATCGATCTTTTTTTTTTCCAGGATCTTTAACGTCGCAAATTCCTTTGCCAGACATGCCGCAGCCACCCGCTCACATATTTCCTCCGCACCCTCACTACATACATCAGCATCATCCACTGATGAATATACCAATACCGCCGAGTATACTGAAGAAAACCAGCGCTTACGTCGGCCCGTCCAGCGTGCCGACTTTGGCGCCGAATAAAGAGCCGCCTGGAGTTCCACCGTTTCCACCTCCGGATCTTTCATGCGAGGACGAGGACTCTCAGGATAAGGTAAAGCGCGTCGTTACAATTTTTTTTAATCGTTTGTCCTCACTTTGTGCTATTCGGTTGAGACGATACTGCGCGGTCGGTAAATCGGTTGATCCGTCGGATAAGAAGTCGAACATTCTGTTTTTCCGTTCAACAATTCCTCAGAGCGTCGTTCTCGTCTTTTCGTGTCATCGAATTAAACGTCTCGTTTATTCCAGTCCAAGGATTCGAACCACAAGTCCAGAACGATACGTTTCGCGGACGACAAGGAGGACAGCAAGCAAGATTCCGATGGCAAGGACAAGGCGGATAAAGAAAAGGAGAAAGAGCGCGAAATAGCGAAAGTCAAGCCGACAACACTCCAGCAGAAGATGTTGGCGATGGCCGGACAAGACATAGATCAATTTATGCGAGAAATGGAGGTAGTTCACAAGAAACGGGAGACCGAGCGAGCGCAGGATTTGAGCGCGAGGCTCTCTCTTCTGGAAGCCGAGTCGGATGGAAAGTCGGATAAATCTATTAGCAAAGCGGGCAATGAGAACATCGAGCCTCCGGGTTCTTCGGAGCATTCCTCTGGACACGGACAGAACCAGTCCTCGCATTTACAACAGCAACAACAGCAGCAGCAGCAGCAGCAGCAACAACAGCAGCAGCAGCAGCAACAACAGCAGCAACAACAACAACAACAACAACAACATCAACAGCAGCAGCAGCAACAACAGCAGCAGCAGCAACAACAACAACAGCAACAACAGCAGCAACAGCAGCAACAGCAGCAGCAACAGCAGCAGCAACAGCAACAACAACAACAACAGCATCAACAACAGCACGCCATGCCGCCAATGGGAATGCCGCCACCTCCTTTGCTCTACAGGCCGCCCCCTCCGCCGATGCATCTGCGAATGCCTCCTCCTCCGCCTCCACGCATCGGGCTAAGGCTTCCGCCCGGCCCTCCGCCCGGTATGCCGCGAATGTTGAGACCCGGCCCACCGAGCATGCCCCGTATGCCACCGCCACAAATTCAAATACCGAATCTCGGCGGAATGCAGAACATGGTAAATTCGCAGTTACAAGTACAATCGTCCGGTAACTCGCAGCCGAAGACGCCGAACGTACTATCGGCTGCGCCGCAATTGATAAACAGAAAGGACAAGGATGGCAAGAGTTCGTCGACGATCGAGGCGAAGCCGCAGATAAGAAATCTCGCCGCTGACGTAACGAGATTCTTGCCCACGTCACTGAGGGTAAAACGGGACGACAGGCGAAAGCCTAGCAGTCAACCGAGGCTCATGGAAAGAATTCCCGAGGCACAGCCCGTTCGTACTAGTCAACCGAAGACGAAGGACGACGCTTACATGCAATTTATGCAGGAAATGGAAGGTCTTCTGTGAATCCTGTTTCGCCTTAATGTGTCGATAACGCATCGAACGAAAAACTTCGCTATCGTCGGTCAGAGATTGTGTATTGTAAATTATCGCCGTCCTTGTTAGAAGGATATATCAATAAAAGATTCTCTTGTAAGTTTCTAGCAATTTATTTTCCGTTTGCAGTTGAACAATTCTATTCGCGGGTATCTTCTTTGTTGTATTCTTGAAATTCTTCAAATTAATTACTCTGATTTTTGCTCCCTCATAGAGGAAGCTATTTTCGTAAAAAAATCGAGATTTTAATGTCAGATTACTTAAAATAGTCTAAAACGTTGAGAAATGCGATTTTTAGCTGGCTGGTGTGTGTGCGTATGCGAGTCGCATGTGTATATGTGTGGGTGTGACAGATTTGCACAATTTAAAATGCCTATAATTTCTAAACGGTTTTTGATAGTGAGTTGAAATTTTGTACACTAAAAGTGGTCTCTTGCTTCGATGCAATTTTTGTGAAGATTGAGGCCCTATTTGAGATTTCACGCGATCCCGAATTTTTTTTTTAATGCCTGTGCTAGTTCTACTTGTGTAAATTTTGAACCATCGTCCTAAAACTGCATATAAATACTACAATCAAAGATCTTTGGTATTGAATTTGGTCAACATCTATCCAGGCGATCAGATTTTATGAAATATTGATTTATTGTTATTACGCCAAATAGTCTAATTGCAGTGAACATGGAATTATTCAGTTGAAATTTTTCTAATTAATGAACTATCACTGTACTATAAATTTGGGGAAAATGGATCTAATCGTTTCAATTATATAACATTTTGAAATTTAAAAGAAAATTGTATTTTACGCCCTGCACGCGTTGCTTCCATCAAATATCACTCCAGCAGTAAAATAAGTTAGATATTAAGTTAATAATCAACAAGAAAAAATTCAATCGACGAAGATTACAGCGCTTGCGAAAATTCTGCCAAAAGATCAAAGAAAAGAAGGTGCAAAACAGTAAAACATGAGGAAATTGTGTGCAAATTGCACAAATTTGTTCGTTTGCACAAAATTGCACAAAAACGGCTCATTTCCACGGGGCTGCAAGCTACTCTCGAACGAAACTCGCTCTTCGCAGTCTCTCCAAGCCGTTGGGAAAACTTGCAGCCGATGTTGAAGCTCGGCCGGAGCTCGAGACTGGCAGATAGTGTTTTAAAATGGCGGACTCGAACGAGAAGTTGCTGGTGGAACTCCTGAAAAGGCCAGGAAATAACGAGTGTGCCGACTGCGGAGCTAAGAGTGGGTATTTTTATCTTGATCCTCGACGAATCCTCTCGAGAATAACATTAATTCCAAAGTCTCAAGGTGATTTCTACCCTGTTTTAAACTCCAACTAACGTACTCGCCACGTACGTGCGCCGAGTTGTGCGGTAACGTTGCCTCGGATTCTCAAAAGTCTCGTTGAGTCGTTAAATGAATAAGAAACGTTCGCCGACAATCGGTACGTTCAAGTGTCACCGGTCGGACAATTCGTCGTCGAAACGCGCTTGTTTATCGGACGGGAAATCTCACACGTCATCCCTCTCTCGACCCCCCTGCGAGTGTCGCGTAATAATACGCTGTCTATCCATGTGTCAAAACAATCGTGAACTGTTACACAATTCTTTTGTTTTTTTGTTATTCTCAGCGCCTTCGCGAATTTTCGATAACAATACAGCCTCAGCACCATTTCGGCAACGTTACCGAATTGTCGGTATATTAATGTATTTTTTTTTGGAACATTATCACGCCCGACCGTCGTGCCTCTTATCTGTCCTCTGCAGATTACAAAGTTTTGGGAAGAGGCTTGTGGTTTTCTCATATTTCCTGCATAGACAAAAAATACTCAGGCTCTGTTGTTTCGTCTACTTGGATAGTTTCAATGAAAAAACAATTTATTACACTGCAAACGAAATGTTTTGTTTTTCAGATCCGGAATGGGCCTCTTACAACATTGGAATATTCGTATGCACGAGGTGCGCGGGTGTTCATCGCTCCATGGGCGCTCACATCTCGAAGGTGAAACACTTGAAGCTGGACAGATGGGAAGATTCGCAAGTGACCAGGGTCAGAGAGGTGGGAAACGTGGCGGCAAGGTTGATGTACGAAGAGCGGGTACCTTCTTGCTACCGTAAACCACATCAAGATACCCCGCAGTACGTTTGGCGCATCCTTTGGTTATTAACTGGTAGCTTGTTGTAGCTTGCGATCTTAGCACCCTAGCTATGGATTATGGAATTTACAAACTGGAAATTTTTATTTCCGGGGATTTTGCATAAATACGCCACAGTTTTGAAAATATCATTTTTTAATGAGAAGTGACATCAAAACGGAAATACGTCACTTTCACTACTGAAATGTGTCACTTCTGGTTTGAAAATCTCACTTTTAGACTGCCAGTAACGTCATATCGGAAATACGTTGCCTCCGCTCGAAATATTAAATTTTTAAACCGGAAGTGACGTAATTCCGGTATGACGACACTCCGAGTGGAAAAATAAGTTTCCAGAATAAGTATCAGAATGTATTTATTTTAAAAAATCCCTTTTACAAGATTGTTTTTCAGAGATGATTAATCATTGACAATTAATTGATTAATGGTTTCATTGAAATGCAGGATTTTAGTGGAACAGTGGATACGAGCAAAGTACGAACGCGAGGAGTTCTGCCATCCCGAGCGACAGAATCAGTACGTATCGGGTTTCATGGAGGGTTTCCTAATGAAGCGAGGCAAGGAGGATTCGCGCTATCATCCGCGAAAATTCGTGCTCTCGGAGGCGGACGACACGTTGAAGTATCACGTTAAGGAGAACAAAGATCCTAAAGCTGTATTGAGGATATCGGAATTGAACGTTGCGTTCGCACCGCCGAAAACGGGCAATCAGAACAGTCTCCAGATATCGTTCATGAAGGACGGAACGACGCGACATATATACGTGTACCACGAGGATCCCGAAATAATAACGAACTGGTATCTGGCTATAAGATGCGCCAAGCTTCACAGGCTGCAGGTAGCGTATCCGGGCGCTACGGAGACGGAACTGCTGTCTCAATTGACGAGGGACTTCGCCAGAGAAGGTTTCCTGTGGAAAACCGGACCGCGACAATCGGACGCTTACAAGAAGAGATGGTTCACCCTGGACGGCAGAAAGCTCATGTACCACGACGATCCTATGGACGCGTATCCGAAGGGCGAGATATTCCTTGGCCACAGTTCCGACGGTTTCGCCGTTAGATTGGGAGTTCCACCGGGCGCCAGGGATCAAGGATTTTCTTTTACTCTCGAAACGCCCGATCGAAACTTTCTTCTTTCTGCCCAGAGCGACGACGACAGAACTCAGTGGATAAACGTTATTCAGAAAGTAGTGGATAAACCGCTCACACCCCAAGACGCGACTGGTAAGCGATCGTCTCGAATTTCAAAGGATTTTTTTCGTATCGACGAACTAAGAGTCGAATTGAGAATTTTTAATTGTTTCAGTGGCGGCGCGACTCGTACGAAAACGCACGGCGAGCGGAACTATGAATATATTCTCATCGACGAGGTAGGGCAGGACCCTCTCTTAGACGCGTATCCTAATTGTCGCTCGAAAATCATCGACTTTTTTTTAGATAGTAATCATACCGATCGAAGTAGGACAAACGATAGAACCATTACCGAAGAAGATATTAACGTTAAAATGAAAGAATAAAGAAGAAACGCTCCGTGGGCTCACCTTCCATCGTCGCGCGACGATGGGAACGGTATCGAATCGCACAACTTATTCTCGTCGAGTCGTAAAATTTTTTTTTAGCGAGGAACTCGAAACTTTAGCTTACGTGATTTTCAAATAACCACGTTATTATTGAGACTGGCCGAGTGCGACTGTCGATGCGCGCCGTTTAACCGATCTACCGATGCGTATTTCGCAACACTCCTATTATTCAATTGTTTTTTTTTATTATTATTTCCGTACCGAGATGATTCGTCGGTACTCAATCGTGTCTTGCAATACTCGACTCGACAAAACTTGACGTCGATAACGATTATATTATCGATATTGACTACTTTACGTTAAAAAAGATAGGGGAAAAAAAGTTTCTTCAGCGTTTACGGATGATAAACGAACGAGGAAGATTCCCGATGGAACGATCTTCGCGATCGAGGAATCATATTGTATTGTAATGAATCTGTCGAAGCCGGTAGTCAGTGCGCGGGACGGAGCTCACCTTGTACATAGAGAAGCTGTTAAGCTATCGAAGGGCCTATGCTGTGTTCTCGACAGTAAATGTTTTAACAATGGAATAGAGAGAATAGTTTGCGGAAGGAGAGAAAAAAAAGAAGAAAAATATGGAAACGACGTAAGGCTACCTGGCTATGCCGTGGCGTACGAGTTCTACGACTGATCTATTATAAAGATTTCTATACTAAAATACATAGGTAAAATGCCACCAAAATGTGGGAAGGGACGCGCTCGAACGATAGCAACGGGGGCGAGAGGGCGGAGTGGAACGTGCACGGGAATTTTTTCTGTTTCAATGAAAAAGAAATTCATATTCGTGTAATCGTCGCTCACCGCTTCGCACTCACGTTCGATTCGATCCCGTCGTAACGTCACCGACGAGATAAAGTATATATTTCTAAATCCAAAGAGAATCGCAAATATTTTAATCGCTTGTAGCTCGAATATCGATCTTTTTCACGAGCCTCAACTAACTCACGTGCTAATGGCGCGAAGATGAAAAGAAAGAAGATGCGTGTAATAATTACTATCATCATCATTTTTCGTTTTAATCAACTAACCAACGTCACTGCGGTCCGGAAATTTGTTCGCTCGACGGAGAACCAAAAATCGTCGGTCAATGAACCGCGTGTGTTTAATAAAATAATAAAATCGTTCGTTCAATCGTTTTTTTTTCTTCAATGATCAATAACCATCTACATAATTTTTTTTCTTCTTTCATAACCAACAGTCTGTGATACAAAAACTGAAACAGTATTCTATCGTAAATTCCACTGTCTGTAACTTTACGTGAAATAACGATAAATCATGCGTCTCAAATAACCCGAATGGTTATAATCTGTCGAGAGACAAATTTCGCGACCATCTTTATCATTGTCGTTAGGTTTTTTTCTTTAGTTTTTTTTTAAATTTTATTGTATACCTGTATCTCTTAAGTTATTTCCTATATGGTTTTACATGTCACACTTTGTAATCTCAAGTGATTAACGTTCAAAGAATGAGAGATGAGACGTTCGTTGTCTTCGTGATGTATATTTATCGACAACGGAGTATCAATCGCGGTAAGCTTGAAAAATGATTGTTATTATTACCGGATATAATCTGTTAGAAATAAAAATCATTCGAAGATGATAGCGCGAGTGTCCAATTCGTCTCAATCGCCAAATACGTCGCCCGTTCCTCGATAGATTTATTTATTGTGAATTTTTCGATATGTTTAGAAGTAAAAAAGCGAGTGATTTTTTTTATTTCTCGACGCGAAGATTCTCCCTCGGCACAGGTAATCGCTTCAAGTAGCAGAGAATGTTGACCCAGCAGAACGCAGCGACGCTGACGTACAGAACACGCAGAGCCGGCGGCACCACCAGGAAGTTGACGAATTGCACGGGAATCCAGTACATGCACGATGTCTGGCTCAAAACGAATCAAAGAAAAATGTGGTGAGTACGACTGCTCTCCTCCGATAACGCAAACTGCGAGATTTAATTTATTTACTTATATTTTTAAAAATTGTTCTCTTACTTGAAACGTCTTTACGAATTTCATCTTGCACTCATGGATAATATCGTCCCTCGACTCCATGTAGCTCATGCCTGAAGAAACATTTTACAAAAAGTAAGAATACAATTTTTCAGCTGGTTCACGTTCGGAGTTCGGAAGAAACGGGCGGATACTGACTGACGAAGAACAGAACGAGCAGAGGCGGTGTGAGGATGAATTGATCGGCGACGAGTTTTACTATGATGATCCTCATCGTCGTTCCGCGGAAAAGTCTGTCCAGCCACTTGTACCTGAGAGAGAATAAAAAAGAAGAGCTTCGATAAATACCGACGATCGGGTGACGAGACGAAGCCGCGACCGGAAGTGTTAGTAAGTATTATTCGCATATGCTGAAAGCGTACGGAAACATCCTGAAGAATATTCTTCAGAGAATTTTTTTTTTTACCCTTGCGTGCAGGTCGCTCACCAATAGTAATAAATCGGCGAGTAGACGAACGTTCCGAGAAGCGCGTGACTGGCTATCACCATCCAGTCGTAAGGGAGTCTTTCCGACCTGGCAGTCTGCGATCGTGACGTACGGAAGTAAAGAAAGGTCTTAAAGCATTACTATCGTTTTTCATTTGTTAATTAACTAATCAACGTCATAGCTGACCGGAATTTTGTTCGCCCGACAGGGAATCAACTGTCTCCGGTTAATGGACCGAGTGCTTTTAATAGAACAATAAAACGTTCTTTCAATTTTTTATTTCACTCTGTGCAAAAATTGCAGTTTTGCGCAGGCTTCGCGTAAAAACCCCGTTTTTACACCTTGTGAAATATAATTTTGGACGATACTCTTGCGAGAAACGTTTTGCTAACTCGTGCGATTGCAACACTCGTGAGAAATAGTACCTACATTACGATACTAGTACGAAAAAACTTTCTGACGAGTGTGAAAACTCGAGTTAAGAGAACGTTTTTCGCACGAGTACTGTACACAATTTTATTTCACAAGGTGCGAAAATGAGGGTTTCACGCACGCGAAGCGTGCACAAAACCGCAATTTTCCCACCAAGTGAAATAAACATTTTTTTCACACTAGTATCTTAATGTACTATTTTCTTCAATGAGCTATAAACGCATATTTTTTTTCATTCATAATATACAAATCTGACAAAAGAACTGAGAAAAGTATTTTATAGTAAATTCCACTGTCTGGACCTTTACAAGAAATAACGATAAATCATTCGACTCAAGTAACTCGAGTATATCTGTCGAGCGACAAATTTCGCGATTATCTTTATCATTGTCGGAAGTTTCTTGTTTGTTTAAGAAGGTTTGGGCATTCACCACTGTTGATTTCCCATGGCCTTAGGATCTTGGGGAAGTGACAAAAAAAAGATAAGCTGGCTCGAGCGATAGATCTGAAGATCGTGAGGCGAAGAACAAGCGAACAAGCGTATAATCGTGTAAAGCGAACAGACACAAAAACGAACGAAAAATAAATTAAAAAACGAAGCTACCATCCGTGAAGTATCGGGCCGGACATGAAGCAACCATAGATCGCGTATCTTTGCAATTGTTTCCAATCGTAATCCGAGTACATCGGACTCGGTACGGAACTCTCATCAGATTGCAGAGGCTCTTTACCCGGCGTGGAAGCTCCTATGGCAATGAATCGATTGCCATTGCTGTCTCGCTGCTGTTGCGCCTCCAACTGAGAGACGATTCGCGGCGAACCAAAAGATTAATCGATTAGTGCAAATAACAGAAAAACAAAATTTAATAAATAAAAATCTTCGACGTGCTTGCATGCCCGTCGGTAAATGGGATGTTGCAGGGAGTGAATCGGGCAAGTTGCGCTTCGGGACGCCAGGGTGAACGACTTACTCGATATTTCCGATTGTAACTTTGCTGAGCAAATTCGGCGCCGGTGTAGAAAGTGCCGTAAACAACGGAATTGAACAGCAGAGGTTTCCGCCGCATCAGAGTCCTCAGAGCCAGAAATTGCCGTGACACGGACATCGCGCTTTATGACATTTCTCGACGCCGAGCGGATTTTTATCTCAAGGTCACTGTCGTAAACGAGTCCGATATCCGCAGCAACAGGTGCCCCCTTACCGCAATGCGCCAACCGCTGGTGATGCCGGAAAAAATTATTCAAGCGTCGAGCAATTGAGCTCGTTGTGTGCGCCTCGATAAACGACACTGCAACTCGAAAATTATTGTACACATTACAACGCGGATATTAACTTTTTATCAGCTAGGCGACTTATCGCTCGATTTATGACGCGATTAAACGGTTCATTTGTTCACGCGCTCTTCACAACTTACCTTAGGGTATTTTTTCTCTTTGTTTATCCAACATTTATAAATAATATGAAATATATATCGGAATGAAAAGAGACGAGATTATAAAACGATGATATGACTCCGTTTAATTTTTCAGGGAGCATTGCTTTCGTTATTGTGTTCCACTTGCATACGATAGTGTAACTTTGAAGCCACTTGACGACAATCACGACCAATCACGACTCGATTACCTACTTGCCGTTCAACCCGATAAATTAAACGATTCGAGTACGCCAACACGTGTACGACAAATCTCGTTGATATACAGGAAACAATAAATATTTATATCTATAAATAAATGATACTTAGAAACGTCACTTAAAAGATATAAATTTCATTCGTAATCGTCGCGAAAAGATAAACACAAAACTGCCGCGATTGTTAGATTAAAGTGATTCGTTGAAGATAGTACAGATAACACGTACATCGTTACACCGTGCGCTCCTCCGGAGCGACTGATGTCCCTTACGGGTAGGGATCAACATTATATATCTGCCACAGCAGATAACGGAGTTAACCGAGTGCACCCGAAGTGGTGCGGCACCGTGTTCGACCAGACCAGGCGGCGTCCCTCAAGGTGGGTAATAAAGTGCACGATCGAAAGCTACAATGCCAATTCGTTGTCCCTGTGAGACTCGCGAGTTTCTGACAGCAACCATTTCATCCATTCGTCGTCGACTTCTTTCTCCATGGTGATCTCTTTGAAGACCTCGCTGCGGCTGACCTGACATCAACGGAATTTCGAATGATTGTAATAATGCAAACGAGAACGAAGATCGACGAATGCATACCTCGATGAATCGAAGTTTCGTGAACATCGATATGCTCTTGGCGTTATCGAATTTTATTTTGGCTCTGTACTTGTTGACTTTCAATAAATCGATCCCGTAACGAAACATCAGTATCATCGCTTCCCAGCCGATTCTTCGTCCCCTGGCTGCTTCCACTGCTATCATTATCTCACACTCCGCCGTTCTCGGCTCGTCTGTGTCGTTGAAGTACAGATTCGTGTCTCCTATCATCGACTCTGAAAATTATTTAAGGAACTGATGCCATACCGGAAAAAACGTCACTTCCGGTTTGAAAAATCTCACTTTTCGACCGGAAGCGACATCATACCGGAAGAAGGTCACTTCCGGTTCGAAAATCTCGCTTTTCGACCGGAAATGAAGAACTTCGGATATGACGTCAACTCCGGTAAAAAAAAAAATTAGATTTTCAAACCGGAAGTGATGTATCCCCGGTAAATCTCCGGAACCCCAAATTTCCCGTTTCTAAATCCCATCTGCTAGTCTTTCATATACTATAAATTTTGAGAAACTATGCAGTACCTATTTCATCACCCGTTTTGGAAAAAATTTTCGGATCCAGAACGATGAATGTGCATTCTGAAAAAAAAACAACGAACAATCGTTAGTGTCATAGATTTGTAATATAGAGTTACAGCGCTGATAGTATTTTATAGCTCAACTGTTTTCATCCTCTTGCCAAGACTTCTGCATGGAATATTCTTCCTCGAGGGTCAATGGCTCTGAGCCGGTTAGATGCTGTAACTCCGGTGACTTCATCCACAAGTGGTACCTGAAATAAGAATTGTAAATGCGAGTTGGCGGTGTAATACCAAGTACACGTATATATATGTGTATGTGTCCGCAGCGCAGTAGTAAAGATCGACTGTGGTCGGACGCTAGCTAGCTGCTGTTGATTCGACGTTAATCCGTGCGTTGCAACGCGCGTTCGACACGGTATCTCGCGCATCCATATTGTTTGTCCTCCGGTGCTCTCGATGCTCGGATTTAGAAATGAAAAGCAACGAAAACTCGTCGGGACATACGCGGCTAGAATATGGAATGTATCGAACCGACCTCTCAACGTGTTTTTTTCGGTAAGGCACGAGTATCGCCGCGCTCCCGAAAATCCGTGTATTGACGTTGATCCTCATATCGTCGATCAGCCGAGGATGCTGCGAGGCGACGTTCGAGCCTGCACGAACGTGGAATCCAAGAGATATTTATAAAGACCGGTGAATCTACCGAAACTATTTCGCTTCGTTAATCGTCGTCTGCCATATTGGCCTCGGGAGTAGATAGTCCCGTGCGAGTGCGGGCGACACGGTCAGCTGTGTGTGTTTTTTCGTCGCCGTTACGCTCGACGCTCGGCCGCGAATCTGGCCAGGAGCGTAGAAAAATTAATTGTCGCGAGCGAGCGTGCGAGCGGAGATCTTGCCGAGGAAAACCGTGAGGTATTCCGGCGCAGCTTTCTAGGATGGCCTACAATTTTCCTGGAATGCCAGCAGCCGCTATGCCGCCGATGGGTGAGTTTCCGGACTCTCATAACCTCATTCTCTAGCGATAAAAAATTAGCTGGAAAGAAAAAAAAACACGCAATCATAACATACTCGAGACGCCGGTTTTACAGTGCTTCGCGCTGAGGAAAATCCTTGGACGCTTATAATATTTTTGTTTTGCAAAATTTTATCTCGGTTCTTTGTGCGCGACCTTCGAATAGTCGATAAATAACATACGATGTGTACGTACGTATGCGTGTATATCCGCGTATTCATCCCTCCATAGTGTTTAAGGGTGCACAGTCACTATTTTCATATGAGCTTGTTCGAAGTGGATGACACTGATGACATTTTTGAATCTAAAAATCAGGGCTCACTCGTTTACATACAAACCATATTTCTCCTTTAATATCTACTAATGAAATACAAGATCACTATCCCACAGTTTCCAACAAACGCTATTCTCATATAATTCATCAATCATAATAATAACAAGTAACTATATGTTAATATAGTACATAAGCACTTTGGCGATCCGCTCATAAACTGTAACAGTAAAAAATACCCACTGTATAAGAGAACATTTTTATTATTATTATATTTCACATATAATATTATAATATAATTATATTAATCATAATTATTATTATTATATATTTCTCTTACAAAATGGCTATTTTCTACTTTTATGGTTCATGAGTAATATATAGTTACGTATTATTATTATCATAGTCATTCAACACCTTTATAATGATAGCCAAGAGAACTACGTTAAAGTACGAGTAATCGACTGAAGGAGAAGCTCCTACGATCCCATGTTCTTCTATACTTCTGTATATATTTTTGTGTATTTATTTGTTTCTACTTTGTAACTAATTTCATGCAAGACAATTTACCTAATTCTCTATTTGTTTTGAAGCCAGAAGGCAACACATGTGATAACAAACTAAGTCTTACATTTATCGAAATGTTCTATTTTGATAAAACTAAAAAAGGAGTCATCCGTCAATGAACATCATCATCATTATCATTACAATTTAATAATTAATGTATTAATCTGAACCTTTCGATGTACCAGGCATGGGACCCATGGGACCTCTGGGCCCGATCGCGGGTCCTCAAGGATTCATGGAGCTGGCTAGTCAGGGTTTTCCTCCGCTGCCGCCTCCCCTGCCTCTACCCGGCATGAACGACTCACCCCTGGAATTCAGCACAAACAAAAATCAACCGCCGGTGGTTCGGGAGAGCACGGAGGACGCGAACGACCGTCGAAGCGACAAGAGCGACGGTCGCAGGGACCGGGACAGCAGAGACTCGCGGGACAGCAGGGAGGGAAGCAGAAGATCGCGGGGCGATCGAGGCGAGCGTCGTGAGCGGGATCGCGAGAGGCGAGAGGAGAAGAACGATCGCGAGAGACGGGAGAGTCGGCGACTGGAGGACAGCAGAACGGAGACGAGCTCGACGGGAAGCAACAACGGGCCAGGCAGCAATAGTCACAACGGCGGCGAGGTAACACCGCTGACGAGCAACGCGACGACCAGCGCCACTCCGTCGATCCCCCAGCAGATAGAATCGGCGACGGGTGTGTGGGGAATGGGCGTCGGTTATCCGATGATGGGAATGGGTCCGATGGGCCCGATGGGTCCAATGATGGGCGAAATGACGCTGGGACCTCATCTGAGCCACGCTCACGGCTACGGGGCCATGGGAATGAGCATGATGTCCCACGACGGAGCCATGCTCGGCGCTCAGATGCTCGGGCCCGATCAGATCATGTCCGACACGGCGGCCCAATTGATATCCGGCGGTCTCGCGCCACCGTCAGCCGGCCAGCAAGGCACCAAGGAAATAATTCACTGCAAAAGCTGTACGCTCTTTCCTCCGAATCCCAATGCTCCGCCGCCCACCACGAGGGAGAGGCCACCGGGATGCAGAACTATCTTCGTAGGAGGTAGAACATTGTTCGGCTTTTTCGTGTCGATGACTCGTAGAGACATCGCGAAGTAGAGACATTAATAATGGATTTTACTTTATTTTTTTACTTTTTTGGCAGGTCTGCCGGAAAACATTACGGAGCCAATAATTCAGGAGATATTCGAGCGCTGCGGCGAGATAACGACTCTTCGACTGTCCAAGAAGAACTTTTGTCACATACGGTTCGTTCTCGAAGTCAGCGTCGACGCGGCTATCTATCTGTCGGGTTACAGGGTGCGGATTGGCTCCAGTGGCGATGCCGCCAACACTGGACGACTTCACGTTGACTTTGCACAGGTTCGGAAAAGCTGTACTCGACTAACCCTTCATGTACGGGATTGCCTTGCTCGACGAGGACCTAGATACTCGAATCGAACGATTCGAATAACAAGTCGATGTGCCAAAAGAATCTGTACAAATTCACAGACGTACCGTAAAGTGTTGTTTCTTTTTTTTTTTGATAAGGTGGAAGAAAATTTTATTTAAAAGAAGGCATGGTCTTATATACAAAATATTATAAACTATAAAAGTTTGGTCTTGACAAACAGTCACCTGTACTTGAACGGTTAAAAAAAAAATAGCTTTGAAATCGTACTCATATCAACGCGTTTGTTCACTGTGCAGGCGCGCGACGATCAGTACGAATGGGAATGCAGACAACGCCAGCTGCAACGGGAGCAGCGTCACCGGGAACGCGTGGAGAAAGAACGGCAGAGACCTCCGTCGAGTCCTCCTCCGGTCGTGCACTACACGGATCACGAAGCGTCGAACATCTGCGAGAAAATAAAGCAGGACGACACTTTCATGAAAGCAGTCCAGGTCGATATCTCGCTGTTGCGACATAATTCTATCTGAAAAAAAAATCACGTTAAGAAAAATGTCGAAATAATGATGGTTCTCTTGTCGCGCTTGGGTGTGAATTAATCGAGCCATTGAAATTGAAACAGGTCGTCGTTACCTGGCTCGAACGGGGCGACTGCACGAAGCGAAACGCCAACACTTTCTACTCGATGATTCAATCGACCAACTCCCACGTGCGACGACTGCTTACGGAAAAAGTATCCTACGAGGAGGAGCTTCAGAGGGCGAAGGAACTCATGAAGGGTCGGATGCAGGGACTTCTCATTCAATGTATGTTTTAACAGTTTTTTTTTGTTCTCTTTTTTTAACAATATTCTCGTTGAGGCCACCGATCTCACGATCCCGATAGCATAGACCGACGAAGGGTCGTAAGAAATTTAATCGTCGGTTACGCAATACGTATGGTCTCTTCTTCGCTGTCTCTATCTCTCTCTCGCTCTGCCCTCAAACACACACAGACACGAGTATCGCTTTTTCCGGTAAGTCGTCTATTCTGTCGCAATGGAATTCGGAGCAAGTACATATTTCGCTTGGACGGATGGACAACGAGTATCGAGAACGAGATTATTCCATGCCTTACATATACATAAATATACATATATATATTTACATAAATATATATATATATATATATAAATATGTATATTTCTCGCTACGTCACTCGCTCCCTTTCACGAGGGGTGGTCGATACGAGAATGGACGGTTAATTTTTTTTCATTTTTTTTCAAACATATTTGTTACATTTCCCGTAAAGTCGATTTCTCAATAGAAGTCATAGTGTACCTGAGATTTGCATGCTTGGCGATGCTGAGGATTGGACGGTGTTGGGCAATTATTGTTGACGGTAAAGAGGACTTTGGACCACCGATATATTCATTTATCAGAGCAATACGCATTAATTAACTATTTATGATGAATGCACGTACTCCAAAGTCGTCTTGGGTAATAAGAGAACGATACTATCATTACGGAATGAAGAGGCATTAAGTACAGTCGGACAGCTTAAAATCGAGCACTCCCACGAGCCCAGGCAACTTTAATTACCGTAATTGACAACGTGGAAGCACCTCGGGTCCATCGTTCGAAAAAAAAACTCGCGTGACGATCTCTTTAAAGATCCTTGAGATGAAATAATGAAAAAAAGAAACGTAAAGAGATTAGCAAAAAAAAAGAGAGTAATCCATCGAGAAGAGTTTAACTCCAGGGTGTACAACAGAGGATTTGTTGTGTTTTTTGTATGCGACATGCGACACCCGTGTCCATCTACAGTCAGTCAGATCGAACGTGTGTTCACTGCCGCCAGCCACAAGAAGGTTTGGGATCACTTCACCAAGGCCCAGAGGAAGAACATCGAGATGTGGAAGAAACAGTCCTCGGTATGTATCCCCGCGATTTTAACCGGAAACAACAAAAAAAAATAAAAATAAAAATAAACACCCGGACGGGTAGAGCATATCTTGCCCCGATACTTCCCATTAACGCGGCTAGGCTTTGGTTGTCGACAAAGATGCTCCCACCGGGTCGTGTCGGCGGATACGACATTCGACTTTTTTTTCGTTTCTTCTTTTCCTTTTTTTAAATACTCCACGAGCCGTTTCACGACCGACCCGAGAGCGCAGCAGGTAAGTGAGGCAAGGTGATAGAGCTTTGAATGCACAGTCACAGAGTCACAAGAGTGAGAGCTTGTCCGGGCGAGAAGGTAAACGAGAAAACAAATTCATTTTGGCGATAGTCGGACGAATGCGGAGTTTCGAACTTCGAAAGGTAAAAAAAAATGAAAAAAAAACTGATAAAGGAAAACTAAAATATAATCACGTTCGTAATCGGTGAAAGTTAGAAGGGGTATGCAAGCTACGCGCGAGCATGGTTACAGCCGATAAATTGTACGCATTGTTTAAAATTTTTTTTTTTTTTGGTTTTGTGGCTTTGACTTTACGTTATTATTTCGAGGATCTGGATGTTGAAATGGACGGTGAAACGGGGTATGGAGACAGGCACCTGCGTTATTTACACGATGGCCCTGCAAAAATCGAGTTCCCGAAACTGCGGTTTGATTATTTATATTTCTTCTTTCATTTTTTAATCTGTAATAAATCAGCTCCGTTGCGGGAGAGAGACGTCGAGATCAACACGTTTTTTTTACCGTTTTGTACCCCATAGCTTACGAATCGCCGCCCAATGGCTACGAGACACATGCATGAGCCGATATACCTTTGAAAGTGTTTCCCATCGTGAAGTATCGTTGATCCCTCGGATAAACTAATCGTTCGTTAAATCATCGTAAACAGGAAATCAAAGCGGTTCAACTGGAAGAGGCACTGATGGAGGGCGAGGGCGAGATGGAAGTCTCAGACTCCGAGGACGAGCCCCAGAGGAAGAAGTTACAATTGCAGACCGACATGAACGAGGAGTGCGAAAAACTTCAGCTCCTCAAGGACGAAGCTGATAGTCTCCGATGTCAGTTGGAAGCTTACAAAAACGAGGTAGCCGTTTGTCCGAAAAACATCTAAAAACTACGTTCGAAAAAAACACAAACTGTTTATATTTTTATATTTTTATATTTTTATATTTTTATATTTTTATATTTTTATATTTTTATATTTTTATATTTTTATATTTTTATATTTTTATATTTTTATATTTTTATTCGAACAGGTCGATCTACTAAAGTCCGAGACGAAAGCCGAGATCGACGCCAAGGACAAGCAGACGAAGATGCTGCAGCAAACTCTGAAGGGTATGCAGGAACAGCTCCTGCAGTCGAGAAAGCAACAGGCCCAGGACGATCAGAAAATCAAGGAGCTTACTATGAAGCTCAATGCGCCGAAGATGGAGGATCCGCCGGAGAGCGAGATAATCACTCTCGACAAGGACGACGACGTGAGCGAGGAGCCTCGAACTCCAAAGCCTCTCGCCGTCGTAACCGGAAGTGTTCAAGTTAGCCAGAAAGATGCGAAGCTCATCGGTACGAAAATTCGACATCGATCGACTGCATCGATTTTTCTTTTTCTATCCTTTCGCGTCTTGCAATCAATATATCTCTGTTTCGCAGGTCTGATCGCCACTTTCCTGCACATCCACCCGTTCGGCGCGAGTGTCGACTACGTTTGGTCGTATCTACAAAAAATGGAACCGGGCATAAGGCCGAGCGAGGTCGAGGCACTGATGCAGAGGTTTCCACAAGTTTTCAAGCAGGAACTCTCCGGCATCGGTGCGAATATGGAAAGACGCTGGCAGTTCTCGGGTTTCAACGTATACAGAAATCATTGACGCGAAATCGGCGAGACTGCGAACGTCTAGGGTTCATTGCGGAACCGTAAAGAGGCTTCGAATGCATTGGCCGCTGTATGTGATACCGGTGAATTGACGGAGTGATCAGCGAGATCTAAAATTACGTCTCAACGAGGTCGGCAAGGAACTCGATAGTTTTTTTTTCCTCTCTTTTTCCTCCCGATCTCTGAATAGTGTTTGCCATATTAATTTCTAACGTTTTGTAAGCATCACACCGCGAGTGAGCCATTGTCTCGGCGATGGACGATCGGCGGCAAGCGCGTGCATGTTTTGACGATTATACGAATCACACGAAAGTTCGACGATCGTGTTTTCATCGATTTTTGTTTCTTTATTTTTTTTAAAGAATATCATACGCGCTGTGTACCGTGTACATTAACCGCTCTTGCCATCGAGCTCGAAAGCAATTTACCGCAATAACATTGTCGGCCGCCCCACTATCCGTAGAATTTACTTTAACGTTCGGGCGCAAGTACCCGCAACACCAGTCAATAGGCTAAGCGAAAAAAAATATCGAAATGCAGCTTGTAACTACCGATTAATACAAAAAAAAATTCTCAACAATAATTGTAACTGTGACTTTGGAGAGTGAGATGACGTTTGTTTCGAAAATATTCTGTTAGATCTGCGGTTGTGTAAAAAAAAAAAAAAAAATACATGCATTTGTTTCTAAGGATAGTTCCAACGAGCGCGAATCTATTTCTTTTTGTGTGTACGTGCAATTTTTTTCATTTCAATTTTATTTATCGTGGATATAACTATGACCTTGTACTTTACTGAGGATAGATGGTCTTTCGAGCGTGATTATCGATCGACGGTGTGTCTCATAATAAGCTTGTAATAATAAAAAAAAGAGGTCTATCGGAGAAGGGACGAAGCTATAACTAACTGCAGCGGACTGAGCACTGTACGACTACAGTGTCAGTCTGTTGGGCCGGGAGCGCGTGGCTCGCAGCTTCCCTCTCCATCGTCATTGGCACCTGTCGTTCGTTTACGTCACGCGTGACGTAGTGCGCTTGGATCTCGCTCAACTGCGAGCGGAAAATTCGCGAGTAATTTGTGTTTTGATGTTAAATAATCTCTCGATCGACCCCTCCGCTACGTCAACTGGTCGCAGAGCCGAGGCTACGGAGTCACGAGAATTCGCTGTACCGATTGACTCCTCTCGTGTTTTTCTATATCTGTACGATAAATAAAAAAAAATCTTACAGTGAGCTCGAAAAAAAAAGAAGGTGCGCACAATGTTTTTTCAGCTGTGAAGTTGCAGGTATCGGAGGCATCTGAGCATCGTCTCGTATCTCGAAGGTGCTCAAATTTCAGTACACCGAAATTGAAGGCTCAATAATTATTCCCGAGTTTCCACGCAAATATATTAAGTACAACAAGATATCTCGTTTTATTTTTTTTTTTCGCATTTTCGCGGGTCGCACGGAAGGGCTCGAGCCGGTGGGCGATTGGTGGGCCGATTGTCTCCGGAGAGTGACCGGAAGCGGCGAGTCTGTTGCCACGCCGCGTGCAAAATTCAGAGAGCTAAGAACCCTCGAGGTGAGGGATATTGCCCGAAACCACGGAACAAGTGCAAAATCGGCCGTGGCCGGTTGGGTAGGAGAAGGATTTTTTTTTGTCCGGCTCGTTGGCCGTTTAAAATATCGAAGGAGGATTGACGAAGCCTCAACGTGAAGGGCCTCACTGGGTAGCCGAAGATTTCCTCGAGGGCGTTGACGCCTCCTGTTGTTCAACGACGTCGAGACGCCGCGGAGGAGAGAACACGGAAGGCGGAAGAGAGGATCCCGCGAGGGGCGGCCATACTCAAACAACCGACGTGCGTACGAGCGGAGCCCCGCGAGGATAAGCCCGCCGGACGGGGAATAATGAGAGGACAAACGAGATAATAGTCGTGCAAAAAAAAAAAAAAAAAAACGTAGATAAAACCGACAACGGCGAAGTCCCCGTGCGGTTGCCAGGATAGAGATTGCGCGACGCGAGACCCTCGACAGCGAGCGACGCTCCGACGGCGATAATCGGGAGTGCGAAAAACCCCGCGGATACTCGCCGACCGATCGGGCCCCTTTTGTTTCGCTGTTAAACTCGCCCTCGGCCGCACGCGAATTTCGTCCGAACGACTTATCATCCTGCGGAGAAAAAAAAAAAAAAAAACAAC
>JAPYZC010000412.1:0-43400 GCA_030522665.1 Ichneumoninae sp. A BG-2022a | reverse complement strand
AGGTAGTACTAGCGCAATGACTGACGCCGCCTAAGTTTGAGAGGAATAAAAGAGAATTACAAACACTTCTCGATCGGATGAAAATCTGAAAAAAATCAATCATATGGAAGATGCTGATAAGATTGTTTCTCCATAATAATGATCCCAAAATGTTATTCGTTTCCTTTGTGTTAAAATTTGTTTAAAATCGTAATTTTCAAGTATTAGTTATTATATATAAAAATTAACAAATCATTTTCGTAATAAAAAAAAATTGCTTGCCGGGTAATTTGTTGCACAATTTTTTTGTCAGTAATTTGTTATGAACATTCTGAAATTATTATTATGCACAAACAATCTTTTCAGCACCTTTTATATGCTAGAATTTTTTCAGATTGAGCCGAAGGCGAGTGTTGCAATCACACGAGTTAAGAAAACGTTTATCGCACAAGTATCGTACGAAATTTTATTTCACAAGGTGCGAAAGAGGAGTTTTGCGCGCGCGAAGCGTGCGTAAAACTGCACTTTACGCACCGAGTGAAATAAATACTTTTTCGGAACCGAATTAATGCTTGTCGCTCGATCCTCCTCGAGCCTCGCAAGATCCTCGACGCGTTGACTTTTCCACGCCGAGAACGCGAGACTCGTGGGCACGACCTGGGCACGGCGCAACCTCGAGAGCAAATATTTGTCGCTGTGCGATAATTCTCCAAGAGGCACGGCCGTCGAGCCGTGCCCGCTCTAAAGCGCTCCGGACCGAACTAATTCGTTTGCACTTTAGTGCAAACTTGCCGCGACAATCGGGCTAAGAGTGGAAGCAGTCCTGGATCGCGTGTTCCCAACTTTTCCCGCATCCTTAGCCCCGCGCGTTCTCATGCTCTCGAACGTCTGGGGAACGAGGCCCGAAGTTTTCGCACGCGACAATGCGGCGCTTTTTTTAAATATAATTCTCGGGTCAAGCCCGACGTTTGTATATAAAATGACTCGTAGAATTCAGTCGTAAGAAATGTATCTTTTTAATTTCTATAATTCTCGGGTGAAGTCGAGGTTTATATATACGAAATTACTTTTAGAAGTTAGTCGCAAGCATTTTTCTATTTATAATTCACGGGTCAAGCCAGGGTTTATATATAAAGTGACGTTTAGAAATCGGCCGTCAGAATTTTTCTTTTCATTTATAAATCTCGGGTCAAGTCGAGGTTTATATATAAAGTGACTTTTAGAACTCGCGCGTAAGAATTTTTAAAGTTTTTATCAATAATTATCAGGTCAAGCCGATGTTTATAAGTCAAATGACTTACAAGTCGGTCGTAAGAAATTTATTTTTGTTTTATACTTTTTTTATTTTTTAATACAACTCTCGGGGCGAACCCGACGTTTAAATATAAAATGACTTTTACTAGTCAGTCGTAAGAAATTTAATGACACGTCGAACAGGTGTCAACTAGCTCCTGGACTACGAGCCAAATTCGTTCGACCGGTGTGGTAGCTTTTCATATCCAGATATCCCCCCCTCCCCGCCCGGCCGCTCCGGTACGAATTGCATCAGGCTATGGTGCGCGCGCAAGCGCTCCATAACCCAATCCGGCTCGTAACAAGACGCATTTCCTAGCGTGTGTTAGCTCGAGCGCTGTAGAGGGTAAATGTTCGATGTTGTTTCTGGACACGAGTACACTAGATCGCGAGAAGCCACGGAAGGTAGAGTTCCTGGAACTCGAGGGGAAGCGACGAACGGGGGAGGGGGGAGGGGAGGGGAAACTCGGGGGCAAAGGCACCCGGGTGACCGCGTGCCTTGCATGGGGGTCCCTACAGCGTTCTACTATAGGCGTTCCTACGCTCATCGATTCGTCGGCTTAAGTGGCATGACGCTCGCTACGACCGGCACACAGCAAACCACCGGCTTTTCTAACTCTCTGCCAGACAGATGTGCGTACACCTTACGCGCAGATATGTACCTGCGCATTTTTTTTTTTTTTTAATCGAATAATCACATTTAAATAGATATTTTTTGTCGCCCCTAGCAAGTCGACGGACGACTGCTTTTAGGGAAAAACACTAAAAAACGGACACGTTCGTTGGGGAACGAAACGGACCGCAAAAACGGTGAAACGGACCTACGTTTGGATTAGTCCTTTTTCGGTTGCAGAAACCGAGGAAGGACCGAACATTTTTTATTAACATTTTTGGATAAGTTTTTTATTTTTTTGTTGCTTTGCTTTTAATTCTGTTTTTAATGAAAGGACAGAATAAAAATACGATCTTGGTCCGTTTTCGGTTTCCGCAACAGAAAAAAGACCAACTGCCAAGGAAAAATGTACAGTCCGTTTTGTCGTTTTTTACGGTCCGTTTTGTTCCCCAACGGACGTGTCCGTTTTCGGTTCGTTTGCAGTCCATCAACTTGCTAGGGGCGCTGCGACTGATTCGTTCGTCCGAGCTTTGGATCATCGAATTTCTGCGTTTGGAAAAAAGGCTTGTTTCGAACATTCGCATCGTTGTTTCAGCAGAAAGAACGAAAAAATCTCCCGTACGTGAGCGCGTAATCGACGAGCGGCTGTCTTACGGATTCAGAGGAACTGTTACATTATTGTTTTTATATTCCGGTTTAAATTTTTCATATTTTTTTAGTCGCGTTGTTGTAAAATAAATTTTTTTTTTAAATCAATTCAACCATATGTGGTCTTCTTTGACTTTGGGATTTTTTTATTGCATGCGTGGAGCTTACGGTTGCGGAGGAAATTGAAACGGAGTATTATTAAATTTTTTATATATATACTTTCTAATTTACCATATTTATTTCGTCACCGCGCCCTTAAGGTAGTTATCGCGCGATAGGCGGAAATTCGTGTGGAGGGGATAGGTCGCATGGTGTGTGCGGCGAAGGGCTGCCCACTGCTGCGCGTCGTACCAGCGTCAGAAACAATATAAAACAATCTTTACTATTTTTTATCTCCGTAACTAGATGGTGAATTGCCTTACAATTTTTCGAGATGGATCGTTAAACATCCAACTAACGTACAAAAAAAATGTATTGAAATCGTAAGAAGGAATTATTTACGGTGATTGAGAAAGTAATCAAATTTGCACGATAGATAGGAAACGCCGTGTATAAGAACTTTTTCGAAAACCGCAAAAACTTGCGTTCTAGACGGTCAATAATTTTTTAAAAATTTACATGTTTTCATGAAGCATTGAATAACAAATTCGTAAAGTTTTAACGATTTCGTATGAAAATCGCTATAGCGAGAGAACTACCTTAAAAAAAAAAAAAAAATCATAAAAAAATATATATATATTCGTGTCCAAAATTGCATATTCGTTGTAAATTCTCGACCGCAACGATAGAGAGAGGCCTCGGTGAGCGACGCGTGGCGAGTTGGCGCCTGATTATTCCCATCTAAATAAGCGGCGCTCTCGGTCTTCCCTGTCGTGATTGCAATTTGCTCTCGGTTAACGACTGCGGGCTCTCTCCCTCTCGAGCCATCGGCAAACGTTGATCGCTGGCGTCATCGCCTCCCTCCGCTCGGTGAATTTCGATTGAGCTCGTCTTCTCATCTCGCGTCTGTTTCCCATCTCCTCTCTCGCGTCAGCGGCCGCGTTACGCCCCGTACCGAGAGACGAGCGAGCCTCTCTGTCCGTCTTCCTTCATCTCCTCGACGTCCTCGGCGTGTCGGGCATTAAGACTCGTTGCTCGCGAGAGACGGCTTGTGAATGGAAAATTACCCGGACGCTTCTCTCTTTCTCACGCTCTTAATCCTTTCTCCCCCAGCGGGGACGCAAACCCGAGCACGAGGACCCCAAAAATATTCCGTTCATCTCGAACGCTGCCGCGGCGAAATTCGTTTCCAAAAAAATCACCGCGGAACTCACAATTGTCCGATAAAAAAATCCATAAAAACTCGAACGAAAATAAACAATCGGTCAAGTGTTAATCGGTCGCGAAACTCACAATTGCCCGATTTAAAAAAAATGCATTAAAACTCGAATGAAAATAAACAATCGGTCAAGTGTTAATCGGTCGAGTGCACAAAGAGATTTTTTTTTATTTAATAAAATATAGTAATTATTTTTTATGGAACTTTTTTATTCAATGATGGGCGAGAATTGTGTTCCGAGTCTCTGCACGGAGAAAAATAGTTCTGTTTCTCTAACAAAATGTAGATCGTTGATAATTTATTGTTGTGGCAGCAAAAATATTTGGTTGCTACAGTAAAATATTTGCTGCCGCAACAAAATATTTTGTCGTCCCTATGTTAACCAGCTAAATCAGTGATGGTAACAAAATTCTCGTTGTCCCAACAATTTTTTTTTCTCCATGTGAAGACAAACGTGGCCTTGGCAAAAATCGTTTTAAATAAATCGCCGCGAAACAAAACATTTACCTAAAAAAAAAACAAAAAAAAAAAAAAAAAAAAAAAACTATAAAAATTCGAACGAAAATAAACAATCGGCGAATCGTTATTGCACGAAAAAAAATGTAACAGAACATAGTAAAATTTTTCTTGTCGCACTTTTGTACTCGACGGGACAGTCGGCAAAGTCGTGCGGAGTCCCGGAAATCACCGCCGAGGCGAAAGATTTAACCTCGAGTTAACCCTTTCTCCCTTCGCGGCTTCGACGATCGGGATTCATCGGTTATCGAAGCGACACAAATTTAAACCATACGAGCTAATTCGAACCAGGAAGAAGAGCTCCCCCCCCCCCCCGCCCCTCGCGCTCTTTCGCTCCCGCCGCCGAGGGAAAACGATTATAGAGCTTCTTATTGTTGGTCTCGGTCGTTACGGACGCGGAACGGCGACTGAGTCAGACCCGAGAGAGAAACAGCTCAATTCCTCATCCATTCAACAGATATATACATATATTTATATACCCACGTTCTATATATACGTGTATGCGTGTTTCGTGGCTGCACCGTACGGCAAACAGAGATACTCATATAGTGTCGGGTTTTATAAATAGACACGGTCATCTTGCAAATAGATGCGAGGGTGTGTTACAGAAGCGTTTCGAGGGGGAGCCCTAGGAACCGCGAGCTGACGCGATAAGGAGACGCGCATTGGATATTGTCGCATCCAATGCGCGCCCGTTTTCGTCCCGCGCTTTTTTTTTTACGCTTAGACGCGCTCCCTTGTTCTTGTTTCTATAGTTCTTGTTTCACGTCCGGCTGGCGCCTGCCTCGGGACGGGCGACGTATAATCTTTTTTTCTTGCTTGTTTTTATTTTTCTTCTTTTATTTTTGTTTTGTTTTTTTTTTATTGCTCTCTTTGCTTTCTTTCGTGCCTCGAGTTCGGTTTGCACTCTCCTCGCCGCTTCGTTCCTCGGTCACTCGTCCGTGAAGCGCGCGCGCGGTCGACGGCGAACACACGGGCTCCGGAGAATCCGAGCAAGCGTGAACGGTGTGGTGGAGATGCTAATTCCTACCAGACCACCGCGCCGAGCCGCTTTGCCGTGTCGCAAAAATTCCTCGCGCTAGCCTCGAGACCGAAGATCTTGCGTCGGTTTTTTTTTTTTATTTTTTTTGGAATACCGCGCCTGTAGATTTTTAGAAACTTGAAGGATAGTTGCATTAGAAAAGATTTTAAGTTTTTATTTATTTTTTTAAAGACACTTCAAGGCTGGGCTAATATTAATAGAAAATATTTTTTGCTTATGCAGAATATTAGTAAGATTCAATAGCGTGCGATTTTCGTTAATTCGACTAAAATTTCGATTTAAATGCAACGAATTGTAGTTAGTAAAATTATGATATTTTCGTTTATTATGAAGTCCTACTTGCCGATCGCATTTTCCATAGACTGGCTTGTTCGTTTTCTTGTCTCTTTGCTTCCTCATAGAGGAAGCTTTGATTATTATTATATTTAAAAAATATCTCTCGTCTCGTTCTCGCGTACCTTTATTGAAACGCCCAAAATCCCGATGACTTATTACCGGAAGTCTCGGACCTTTAAAAAATTAGTTTTTTAGAAACCCGAATGATTATTGCATTAAAAAGATTTATAAAATGAAAATGATCCTTATTGTCTTCAGATATTTCACGACTAAGGTCAAATTGAATAGCGTACGATTTTAGTTAGTTCGACCAAAGTTTCGGTTTGAATGTAACGAATTCCTCGTTAAAATAAAGTTATCATATTTTCGTTTATTATGAAGTCCTATTTGCCGGTCGCATTTTCCATAGACTGGCTTGTTCGTTTTCTTGTCTCTTTGCTTCCTCATAGAGGAAGCTTTGATTATTATTATATTTTAAAAATATCTCTCGTCTCGTTCTCGCGTACCTTTATTGAAACGCCCAAAATCCCGATGACTTATTACCGGAAGTCCCCGACCTTTAAAAAATTATTTTTTTAGAAACCCGAATGATTATTGCATTAAAAAGATTTATAAAAAAATGAACCTCATTGTCTTCAGATATTTCACGACTAAGGTCAAATTGAATAGCGAACAATTTTAGTTAGTTCGACCAAAGTTTCGGTTTGAATGTAACGAATTCCTCGTTAAAATAAAGTTATCACATTTTCGTTTATTATAGGGGGAGGGCGGGGCAAAATGGCACAGCGGGGCAAAACGCAATTTTCCAATAAAATTTGGATGGTGGCGATGGCGGTACTTGGGGCAAAACGGGTTCGAAAATCCGGATTAATCGTTGGGACAAATTGGGTAATCCAAAAATTATTGGAAAATTGAGTTTTGTCCTCACTGTTCCGTTTTGCCCCGCTGTGCCATTTTGCCCGCTCTCCCCTACTCGACATATGTGAATTTTAAGTCCTACTCGCCGATCGGATTTTCCACAGTCTGGCTTGTTCCCTTTCTTATTTTTATTTTTTAAAATCTTTCGTCTCGTTCTCGCGTACCTTCGTTAAGACGCCCGAAGGCCCGATGACGTATTACCGGAAGTCTCCGCCCCCGGTATCTCGAGTTTTCTCAACTCGCCTCTCGCGCCGCACCCTTTACTCCTTTTTTACACACCGTGCCCGCTTCGTTTCTCGATCTACTGGCTCGGCTCGCAACGGCTAAAACATCTCCGTGGGCCGCGGAGATCGTCGTTCGCCTACGCGCTGCGCAGCGTTTCTTCCACGCGATGCCTCCGATGCCTCCTCAGCGGAGACCTCGATTATCGTTCGATCAATTTTAAACGTTATAAATCAATACGCTGTAAATCGTTATAACTCGATTTACAGTTAATTTTCTTATTTCTCTCCAAATTGACTTCGCTTATGTAACATTTGTTTTAATTTTTTTCACCATTTTTACACACCTGGTTGAAATTGCCCTATTATTGTTGTTGTTATTATTGTAGGCAAGAATTTTAATCGAGTATCGTGCACCTGGTGGCTTTCAGCTTATCTCGCGCTCTCGAGTTCCCGATACCCAGGTGAAAGTACACTCGATCTTGCGTTCAATCTCGGAAGAAAAAAAAGAATGCCGTCCAAACGCCCACGCGCCGCTGGCGCGCATGCGCCAAAAATTCCGCAGGAAAAAAAAGTCGGGTTTGATTATTACCGGCCGAGCGGGATTTTAAGTATGCCGGAAAAAAATCTTCGTAATTAACATAGGAACCTCGAAATATAATTTCTTCGAATAGACGGAATAAAAAATTTTCAACTTTTGCGGGGAAGCGATATGAAAATATAAATTTCCAACTTTTTTCGGCATCAACGTCGTGCTTGACTTTTATAGAAAACGGCTTGCCGATTCAGGTTCAGCGCGAAAAAATACTCCAACGCCACGCTTCACTTTCCCGGATCTGTGGTTTGCGCGAAAAAATATATGGAATTATTCGCTCCTAAATTTTTGTTAGCTTTTTCGATTTTTCTCGAGAAATTAAAATGTCATCTCTTCATCTACCTTCTTCAACCCCGTCACATACATAATTTATTGTATTTCTTGCCGTAGAATACGACAAACATCTCATTTTTTCCGCTATGCCATCGAGAAGCGAAGAAATCGTTGTTCGAAAATTCTCAAAATCCATAATTTTTCCAATATTCGTTATAGAAATCCCCGAAAGACTTTTCTTCAACCGTCGCTCAGCGACTATAATATTTTATATATTCCCACCGATGACGAATCTACCACTTAATGATATTCACAAAACACATTAAATGCGAAAAAAGACGTTCAACAATGTTGTCCCTTCGATTTACTGCAGTTCGATTTATTACTTCAATCGTCGCTCAGGTCCTATTATTTAATCTATGAACATCGTCACTGATCGCGAATCGACAACTTATGTTATTCCCAAAACACATTAAATGCGAAAAAAGACGTTCAACAATGCTTTCCCTTCGATTTATTGCAGTTCGATTTATTGATTCAATCGTCGCCCAGGTCCTATATTTAATCTCCACATTCCCACTGATCACGAATCTCGAACTTACGTTATTCACAAAACACATTAAATGCGAAAAAAGACGTTCAACAATGTTTTCCCTTCGATTTATTCCAATTCGATTTACTGCTTCAATTTTCGCTCAGACCCTATATTTAATTTCCACATTCCCACCGATCACGAATCTCCAACTTATATTATTCACAAAACACATTAAATGCACTGAGAAAAAAAATCGATTGAGTCAACCTGTTAGTTCGATCAACGTGGTATTTCTTTCGATCAACCAAACATTTGTTTCGCCACCCGTAAGCGCACATTTTGTTGACTCAAATGATTTTTTTTCTTTGTGTGCGAAAAAGAAGACGTGTACTAACAATGTTCTCCGTTCGATTAATTGCAGCCGTCGCGATAACCTGTTACTGCGAAGGCCACTGTCCGGACGACCGTCAGAATGGGACCTGCGAGGGCCGACCGGGAGGTCACTGTTTCAGCGCGGTCGAGGAGGTCTGGGATCCGGAGACCGGGAGGTACGAGGCGGAGTACTCGTACGGGTGTCTGCCGCCGGACGAGCAGGGTTTCATGCAGTGCAAGGGCTACCTGGTGCCCCACTTGCAGGGCAAGAGTATAATGTGCTGCAACAACACCGCCCTCTGCAACAAGGACATATTTCCGGAGTACAAGCCTCGTCCGACGCCGCCACCGGCGCCGAACTCGCTGGCTTCGGGCGCATCTTTGATAATCCTCGCGGCGACCCTGTCGATCTGTCTGCTGGTCTTCGGCATCGCGATAATCGTCATTTACACGCGATACCGCAGAAAAGAGCGGGGACCTTGTCTGGTGCCGTCGCAAGGCACCCTGAAGGACCTCATCGAGCAGAGCAGCGGTTCCGGTTCCGGCCTGCCGCTTCTCGTCCAGCGAACCATCGCCAAGCAGCTGGCCCTCTCGCAGTGCGTCGGAAAGGGCCGCTACGGCGAGGTCTGGCTGGCTCGATGGCGAGGCGAGAAAGTCGCCGTCAAAGTTTTCTTCACCCTCGAGGAGGCCTCGTGGTTTCGCGAAACGGAGATTTATCAGACCGTTCTCATGAGACACGACAACATCCTCGGCTTCATCGCCGCCGACATCAAGGGCACCGGATCGTGGACGCAGATGCTCCTGATAACCGACTATCACGAGAGAGGATCGCTCCACGATTATCTGCAAACCACCGTCCTCGATCATCCGAGCCTACTCGCCATTTGCCTCTCGATCGCTTCCGGCATCGCTCATCTTCACACCGAGATATTCGGCACGAGGGGAAAACCGGCGATCGCTCACAGGGACGTCAAGAGCAGGAATATACTTGTCAAGAGGAACGGCGAATGCGCCCTTGCGGATTTTGGACTCGCGGTCAGATTTATAAGGTGTGTTGACATTTTTGGGTTCTTGCTTCTCATTTCATTTTTTATCCGAGAAATCGGAAAAATACGGAACGAGTCTGTGTATGGAGATTTTTATTTCTGTTATTCGACTCTATATACGTAAGAGAAACAATTTTTTCTCTATGTTTTGTGACTATAAAACAAATTGTATCCCATTTTTTTGGGACGACTTTAATAAGTTAGTTTCAATTTTTGTGCAATCTGAAGATATAAATTTTGTGAGAGGGTGTATGTTTTTTTAGTACAGTTTCGTTTAATATTTAATAAGTATTGTTATTTGGTGGTGTTTTTTTCGTTACCTTTTTTTACGATCTACGCTTGCAGCGTTAGAAAATTTTTTTTGCATTTAATCGTGGGCTATTTCGATCGTTTAATGGATCGTTCTACTTCTTCGAGCCACAGATGGAATGCGCTCAATGCAAGCATCCATTTCTTGCAACCTCATGAATAATTGATCTCGCAAACTGTG
Source organism: Ichneumoninae sp. A BG-2022a (assembly GCA_030522665.1). Taxonomy (NCBI): domain Eukaryota; kingdom Metazoa; phylum Arthropoda; class Insecta; order Hymenoptera; family Ichneumonidae; species Ichneumoninae sp. A BG-2022a. Next base: position 33,205 of record JAPYZC010000412.1, on the reverse strand, counting down.
CGACTTTACGAGTCCCACTTTATCCGGTGATATATCGATAATTTATCAATTAAATACCCGTTTGTGCGATTATTATTGCAGTGAGAGCGGCGAGATCGACATAGCGCCGAACACGAGAGTGGGAACGAGGAGATACATGGCGCCTGAGGTCCTCGACGAGAGCCTGAACACGTCCTCGTTCGATGCCTTCAAAATGGCTGATATGTACTCCGTTGGCCTCGTACTCTGGGAAGTATGCAGGCGATGCGTTACCGGCGGCAAAGTCAGCACGGCCGAGCCTTACGCACTTCCTTATCACGACGTTGTGCCCAGCGATCCCGACTTCGAGGACATGAGGCTCGCCGTTTGCGTCAAGAGACTAAGGCCGATTTTTCCGTCGAGATGGGAACACGATCCGGTAATTTTTTTTTCTCTTTTCGATAACTTCGATATCGATTTATTGAGATCTTCGAGGACTATTTTATTTTTTCATAACTTTAAGAATGTATTACACGTAGATTCCCAACCAAACGTGAGATTCAGTGATAATTTGAACACTTGCTAATGTTATAAAAAACCGAAAGAAATCAACTGTTAGGTGATAATTTATTGTGAAAAAGTTATTAAGATATTGCATTATTATTGTGCAATATTAAAGATCATGACATAATTAATGCGGCACATTTTTGGCATACAGCGAAGTACTGAAGTTTTGATCGAATTAAACTTTTGGTTGGGAATTTATGTGTCATGCATCTTTGATGTATTCGCTAACTTCGATGCCTTGAAAATTTCGAGCACGATATGATTTTTTTCCACGTACACTTTCTATGTATACTGTGCTTTTTTTATAACCAAATACTTTGTTGTTTTCCAGGTACTGTTCGCGCTGAGTAAATTGATGGCGGAGTGTTGGCACGGAAATCCGGCGGTTCGCCTGACCGCGTTGCGCGTCAAAAAGACAATGTCGAAACTGCACATCGACAACGCCATCAAGATAGTGTAGTGTCGGATCTTTGTTGTTTATTACTGTGTGTTTTGATTTATTTTTTGTTCTTCAATGTCGAACAGCGAAGAACTACCTTGTAAATAATTGCTGACTCCTCGTCGCGTCTCGTCAACGTCGATAATTTTTTTGTTTCATAATTGTACATAGCTCCGTTTCTTATTCATTTGGAATTTATTTTTCTTCATTTTTATTATTTTTTCACTCGACACTTTGGTTTCGAGACGAGACGATACTTGCCCGTGTAAATAATTGTTCCCGGTGTAAATAGCATAGCTTTTAACAGACTGCAGCCAGAAGAAGACTGAGTACTGAAGATTTAATGGTTGACGATCGTACGAATGGGCTTATCAGAGCGCGCGCGTATGTGTGTGTGTGTATGAAGTTATTTTATATCATGTTTTAGTCCTTTAATGTTGTAATCTTCCTCGGTTTATATGTTTTGTTTACAATGTTTTTCGATCTTTTAGAAAAAAACAAAAAAATGAAAAAAACATATTGGCTATTTGTTGAATCACTGTTGATCGTTATTGTAGTCATATTCTACACTTTAATATCTCTATATCAAATACGGCATTGTGTAAATTCGGGAGGGAAAAAAAAAGTTTATCAGATCAAAGATACATGCAGGATAAATCGATGATTTTTCGTACTGGATTTTATTGTGAGTTCAATTTTCAACGATCCGGTGAAAGATTGAGGGGCGATTAATATGATTAGGAAAAAACGTGGTATATCATTGGTTGTTATGTAACTTTCATATTTTGCATATCCTCGCAATATTGGACATATTTCGTGTGTATTTTATGATATATATATATACATGTATGTATATGTATATATCAACGTGGGAAAAAACATTATCATGCGCAGTCGAAGGAGATTGAGTAAAATAATGAATAATCGGAGATATAAACAAAAAATATTGTGAGAAATATAAAAAAAAAAAAATAACGCTGTAAATTGAATGAAAAATCTAGTTATCTGTAATAATAATGGGGGCCTGTTAGCTTGGGTCGATGGCTCAATAATGTTATCGAAATGTTTGTTCTAAAGATTAAAAAAAGAAAAAGAAAAGAAAATGAGCCGGAGCGCGACGCACGCTCGGCCTGTTGTTAATTAATTCATTGGTTCCCACGGCTATGTGTCGCCCGTGAATTATATCGATTTGTAAATGTATTATAATAATTGTATGAACGATCGGGAACGATAGAAAAATGTGCGAGAGAGTGCGAGAGATTAAAAAAAAAATTCTTTAGGAGATCGAAGATCACGAAAGGCGATCTTGAATAATGAAAATTTATATTTTTAACGAGTATTAAACGATATCATCTTTTTCATATTGTCGTATTTTATTTGCTACCACAAACATACCGTTAAGTCTCGTCGCTATTCGATTTAAGAAGAATACAGAAACTTTCCATGTTCACTATTTGAAGATTTTCTTTAGATATAGCGGGGAAGTGTTTTGTTTAATCGAAACGACATATTTCTCTTCTCTTTTTTAAGAATACGCGTACTTATGATTTTTTTAATACTATTGATCTTTTTTTTAACGCCCCTTTTTAAGGCTTTAGCTTTCTGCGAGCCATCTAGCCCTATTTCTCATACATTTTTATCAATTCCTCCCTTATGCAGTTGGGAGTATAGCCTTCCTTCCCCCCCCCCCTCCCCCATTATTGTACGCATTTGCACGAATGCGCAAAGAAACTGCGCCGAAACAGCCGGTCATTCCAACCGAGTATTATGTTCGTACTCAAAACTTCGAGTACGAACAATCCTCAGAGAATTCGACTTGCCGCTGGACGGTCCCAATGCGGTAGTTGGCGCACGGCTAGACGGTCTCCCATCCAAGTACTGACCGCGAACGATTCTGCTTGACTCTGGGTTCCACCAAAACCGTTCGCCAACCGCACATCCACCGCCGTCGGTACTATCGATCCTTCCAAAGTTACGAATTTTTGCCGCCATCTGTTGTCAACTTCGGGAGTCACGCGTAACGGAAATATATTGAACGCGCAACTTTTTACAAGAATTGTCCAGATCGAGATACAAATGTGCAAATGCACGTTTGTACGTTCACCTCGTCCAAACGTGGATAAAGGGCTCGGAATTCAAGACCGCAGAGCTTCGAATCGGTGGAGCCCAAACGCAGAACTCAATGCATAAAGCATAATTTTTTGTACTCAATTATCGAAAGTATATTTTACTTATTCGAAAGATAACTTACCGAAGACTGAGCCTCTTTCAGTGTCCGCTGCAGGAAAGCTGCGCTGACATCGCCCGAATTAATTTTTTCCGTGTTGGCAGCGCTGACAGTGCGAGCTGAGGGACGCCGCCGTTCGCCGTTCAATCCCCGGTTCCCGGTCTGTTACGTGCGGCCATTTTTATTATCGGGAAGCGTGTTTATTCGCGTCGTGTGATTTTACGGACATACTGACTTGGTAAGCGCAACAAAAATTCTATAATCTTCCACCCCGATCCGCGAGAGCTCGTCTGTTTCAGACGACCGGCAATCGCTCGTAGCCTTTCTTTTTCGCACCTCAAACCCGAAGGTTTCTGTGCTCCCTGTCCATTGGCGGTTCGACGCGTCCCTAGACCATTTTTTTCCACAGCTACATTCTCACCTTCCTCAAATTTAATCCCATCAAACATCCGCATCTACTCTTAATAACGGGATAAAAAGATATCGATCGTCAACGAGCATTCGCAGGCATTCGTTGAGTTGGTCCTGCAATAATCGATTGTTGAAAAAAAAAAACGATGTGCCGAGACGTCGATTCATCAACGTTTATTCCACCGTGTCTCGAAAGTTACTGAAACGCGATGTCCGCATCGATCGCTCGACCAATGGAGTGCGCCGAGTCCCAAAAACCGCTCATTTTTCTTAAATGTTTGTTAAAAAAAAAAACATTTAGCTTTATTCTGTACGAAAAAATTCACCTCTCTTTTCGGACGTCGAGAAAAATTGGTCCGAGCCGTGACAACGGTAAATCGGCGACGAGAATTTTCGGTGAATTTGCGAGGTGACGCGCGCAGGCCCGTGCGAGAAGTCGGCCATTGGTCCGTCGAGGAGAGAGAACGCTAGTGGAAGGACAGCGGCGAGCGTTGACGAGGGGGGGATATAACATCACCTTCCCCGTCCTCGCGTCACTTCAGTCCTACGGAAATTTCCGCCGTGCGAGCATTCGCGTTACCGCTCTAGTCGCAGCAATTATTTTCCCTCCTAAATTCTTACCTCTACGTACGTTCTATTGTCACCGCAAGTTGGACGCGTGTTTTTTTCTCGTGATTCGAGGTTGAAACATTCGAGTGTTCGATCGTAGGTGCGGAAGCAAAGTCATCGCTCGGTGAGACGCAAATCATTTTTTTTCTCGGCAACGCCGGGACGCCATTTTATCGGACGGCCGGCGTCGTTGTCGTCGTTCCGCCAACTTTTTTTTTTCACACGCTGTTTTCACGCTCCCAAACTAAGTTCAAAATATTAAACTACACGATCACCGTAGTTTCTATTTTTACATTATGTTAGCTTGAAATAATATTTTTATTGTTATTTTTATTTCAATTCATTATTACACAAGTGCGCGCAATCTTCGGAGTTTTGAGAAGTACCGAAAAATCACGTATCTCGCATGACGGACGATAGTGTAAGCCAAAATTGTATAACGAGTTTTTCACTTTGTAAAACATATGTGCCCATGCGGTAGTGAGTCGGAGCTGTTGAGTCGAATTACGAATTCGCTGCAATCGCCAGGTGGAGAAGCGTTCATCGCATTTTTCTCCCCCCCCCTCTCCCCCTTCACGATCCCCCCCTCGCGTCTCCCATCGACAGAAACGCGTTTGATACGTCGAGGCTCTTCGTGTTATTTATCGTTTACGACGCTTTCTGTCGGCAGGTTTCAAAACAAGCCGAAATGCCGGGTTTCAGCAGCGTTGGAACATTCAAAATCTTCATCGGCAATCTCGCCGACAAAACATCGAACGCCGACATCAAACCGCTGTTCGAGAAATACGGCAAAGTTGTCGAGTGCGACGTCGTAAAGAACTATGGTTTTGTGGTATGTTTTCTTTTTTTTATCGTAATAAAAGTCATTCAAAATGGCGGTCGGAAAGTCTCCCGCGTCCTTATACACTGAGGGAAAGATCTGATAGAAATTACCGTAAGTCTGGTAAAAACCGACGGAACTTTCGACTATACGGAAACTGCAGCGACACCGTGGCAAACATTCGTATTAAACGTAACACATTCTCGCGAGAAAATATGATAATTTTCGCTAGTGCAGATATTACCCGAATAGCCCGTAATTTTTGCTAGGATATAAAAGTATTAAGTTTGTCTTGGTAGAGAATATCGTAATCGGTGGCGCTGCGATCGCGAACCGTTTGTAGGACTAACAACTTCAGTAACTGTTGTTTATCTAAAACAATAATTGTTGAATAATTGAAAAAATTACGGTAGTTCCAGGTCACTCTTTACTCCGTGTAAATAATCGTATTGCAACTTCTGCGCATGCGCGGTTACTGCTGCGGTAATTTTTTTCGTTTACTCAAACAAAAAAACTACCGCAAGCACGGGCAGCGTGAGCTCTCGCACGCGCATGCGCAGATGTTAAGATATGGGTATTTTCGCTATTATTTTAACGGTGTAAAAAGTTAGCTGCAATTACCGCGATTTATTCGGTTGCTGAAGGTGCTAAGGAGATTATACCAGCATATGGTAATCTTTTTAACGAGTTTACACATAAAAAAAAGTTTTTATCCCAGGAATTCTCAGTGCATTAATTGAATTTTGTTTTATTCATGTTAAAATTTAATAGGTAAATTTCTACAAGCAGATAGATTTGCACTAGTTTGCCAACCCACATTTTGGAAAAAAAAAAATGACCACATGCATTGGGTCACAAAAAAATTCTATGGTCCCTATGGAAGTTTCACAGATCGCCGGTGGTGGCGCTGGTGCTGCCTGGTCGAAATACACCATATGACTCGATAGTTGTTTCCGAAATCCTTCTCTCAGTGCAGAGAAACCGTTTTTGCAACAAAAAAAAGTTTAAATCGAGAATTTTAAGTCGACGTTCTTAAGGGGAAGCTATGAGGAACGTATGAGTGCGAGAGAGCCAGAGTACACATTTTTAATCTATTTTTCTCCGAACTGATTCTGTAAAGAGAAAAACCAATGGCGGGGCGCACTGCGTGTTTGTCCCGCAGTTCGTTTCTAATTTTATAAAATCGTTTCGGTGAAAAATCGGTTCGAAATATATCGACGTTATTTTTTTATAATGAAAAAAAAAATTATAATTTTTTTGTTGTTGTTCCTTCGAAACAGCACATGGAGAACGAAGAGGCGGGAAGGAACGCGATTCAAAATTTGAACAGCCAGCTGGTGCACGGGCAGCCGATAAAATGCGAGGCGGCGAAGAGCAGAAAGGGCCCGAACACACCGACGACAAAGATATTCGTCGGTAACTTGACGGACAACACCAAGGCGCCACAGGTCCGCGAGCTCTTCGCAAAGTTCGGTACCGTCGTGGAGTGCGACATTGTGCGCAATTACGGTTTCGTCCATCTCGAAGCGACCGGCGACATAAACGACGCGATCAAAGAGCTTAACGGCATGATCGTCGACGGTCAACCGATGAAGGTACAGATATCGACGAGCCGCGTGAGGCAGAGGCCCGGCATGGGAGATCCCGAGCAGTGCTACAGATGCGGACGAGGTGGACACTGGTCCAAGGAATGTCCCAAAGGCGGAATGGGAGGCGGACCGGACAGGAATGGTTTCAGGGACAGAATGTTCGGACGCGACCCGTATCCTCCACCGCCGCCACCACCGTTCCTCAGGGACAGACTCATGGGTGGTGGCCGCTTCGGAGTAAGTGTCCCAGCCGATATCGACTAATATCGATCGTTGAACATCCGGGAAAAAAACAAATTCAAGCATCTATAATTTTTGTCTGTATGCACAAAACCAAGAAAAAACGACCGATCCGTAGATAGACATTTAAAGGATGTTTGAAAAATTCTCTGTTAAAAACGGAGCGCACTTTTACTTTGTAGGAAAAAAAAATCTGGATTTGTAGGGAAAAAAGTGCGAGCCTTCATAATTTTTGGCTACATGCACACAATCGAGAAAAAGAATCAATCTATAGATAGACATTTAGGGGATATTTAAAAAGTAGCACGAAAAATGCACTTTTGATCTTTGTTAAAAACAGAGCAAACTTTTCTTTTGTAGGAAAAAAATCCGGTTTTGTATGGGGGAAAAAAATCAAATTCAAGCATCAATCATTTTTGTCTACACGTACAAAATCAAGAGAAGAAAATCGATTTATGGATAGACATTAAGGGGATATTTGAAAAATAACAGGAAAAAATAATGCAATAATGCTGTATTAAAAACTGCATTTTCATATATGGGCGATTGAGAGTTTTGACCAATGAGATTAGACGACAAACGCCCGCGCGTTGGCTCGAACGTCGTCATTGGTCGAAAGCTTTTGGCCAAACACGTTGCGAATATGTGAGAATTTATTTTAACGTAAATGGTGTATCGTAGGTCGAACAGGACTACGAGAGCTACTACGACAGGAGAGGATTCGAGGACACCAGGGATCTCTACGAAAGGCGGTTTACGGGTATGACAGGACCCCGTGACATGGGCAGTAGTAGTACCATGCGCGGGCGTGACTTTCCACCAATGCCCCCTATGCCTGCTGCTCTAGGTATGGGAACCATGCGGGACAGCGCTTTCTCACGGGGCAACGAGTACGGCATGTTCAGCAGGCGATCGCCACCACCTAGCGGCAACAACGGAAGATTCAGGTGAGTCGGCACCGAAAAAAAAAAAAAAAAAATTATACAAAAAATTATCAAGCGCGGTCAAAAAGAGACCCAATGAAAATTTATCTGTCCGAATTTTTTTCCTTATATTTGCCGACGGACATTCATTTATTTGTTTTAATTTTTTCTTCAAATGGGCTCGTGCGAATTGGGTTTCGGTGATTCGTCGTCATACGTTTTTCACGTCTCTCTTCCATCACATTTTGGAAATATTTTCATCAATTTTTTTTCTCAAGTTTTCTATGAAACACATTCCGCTATGCCACTATCGCACTTTATTTTTCGACTTTCGCTAGTGTAGAAAAAGCTAAAGTTTACATACATATATATATGTTTCTCAACTCTCTCTGAATATACTTTCGCTTGAACTTTTACACGCAAAACTTTTCCAACAATATTGCAAATCTATGGATTATAAGTTCACCTTTTTTTTTGTCTACATTACGAGTTTCAGTGAACATTTCGGAGTACTTATCGTTGAAAACAAGACTCGAATTTTTTTTATTTATTTTGTTGTATTAATCATGATTACACGATCGTCAATCGTAGAATCGATTATTTATTGTGACGCTGTTATAGTAGAGGCATGTACGAGGACTTCAGCCGAGATTCGTTTGAGGAGCGTAGGTAAGTAACAAATTTAGCTGGGCTAAATGACATTTAAAAAAAAACACAAAAAAGCAACAAACAAGTAAAGTAGAAGAAATTGATAAATTTCTGTCTACGAATCCATCACTCTATCCAAAAACGTCCTCCCCCCACGCCCCCTCGTCGCCGTCGCTCGGTTGCACTTTTCTCGACGTCGCGAAAGCTCCTCGGTACCAGAGCAAACGCAGTGTTAATTCGGAAACGCCGAAAAACCGCTAATAATTAACTATCGTCGGGTGGACCAAAAAAAAGAAAAGTGAACGCGCCCAGAGAGATCGAGAGAAAAAAAAATGAAAAAAGAAAAAAAACATAAGAAAAAAATAGAAATGCGCGCGCTGCGGTCTCGGGGAACCCGACGTGGAGAAGAGCTATCGGCGCAATTTTACCAGAACCCAACCCTCTTGCTGTTTACTCCATCATACCGATGCTATATTCGTTTAGCAAACTTTGCCGGCTATGCGGTTTTACGTCGATGATTTTTCGTTTTTTCTTTTTTATCGTCTTTTCTCGTCCCGCAACGCGTTTTTTTTATTTAACTGAGCACTTCCAAAAAATTCTCGATGTCTCGATGTCCAAAAAAATTCTGCGACGTAATCGTTGATTCCTATTTTTTTTTAAGCCTTTGAAGCGCAGTAATATGTGAATTTTTTTCAAATTACTTTCAACCGTCCTTCCAAAATAATATTTTGCTTATCAACTTATCGATGGTGTCCCGTTAACGCTGAATCGTGTTTCAAAGGCTGAACATTTGTTACAAATATTGTTTCAAAAAAATATTTATAAATATTATTTCCCAAAAATATTTTTAAATTTTTCTTTAAATCGGGCCGCATTCATACCTCCTCTCTAAACTTGGAGTCTCTTTACACCCAGAGCTACTCTAGGGTTAGAGTCGCGCCGAAGCAGGGTATGGATACGGGCCATTCTGCACTAAAAACAATGATTAAAAAAAAACTTCTAAAAAAGCGCATTACGGAAGTCGACAAAAAACCGTCTAATCGCCGATCTAAGTCTGCCTAGCCTGGTTCAAGATAGTTCAAACGAAGAGGAACTTTAAAAAAGAAACTTGGAGCCTTTAGAAAGAAAGAAAGAAAAAACGTGGTTGCGATAACGAACGGACGTGCTGAATTGACGGTTCAATTGTTCAATGTTTGTTCGTTAGCAGACCGGGAATACGAGGGCCATCGCCGTCGCGCCGGTTCGCACCATACTAAATCGTCGCGTCGGGATATCGGATCGGTCTGTCGGTCTGTGTCCGTCGTCGTCGGTCAGTGTTCGTCGTCTACGTCGTCGTCGTCTCTGCGTCTACCTTCGTCGTCGCCGTCCTCGTCCCCCGTCTGCGTCGCCGTTGCTACGTCGTCGCCCTACGTCGCCGCCGCAGTTGCAGGAAGCCTCTCGGGACCGATGATACACTTGGCCACCGCCCAATGTCAAGTGAAACGGAAAAAACAAAAAAAAAAAATAACAATTACAAATTTTTTCGCCCGAGTTTCCTCCCACCCCTTCTCCACCCCTTCGTGCGCCCGATAAAAAAAAATGCTATACAAACGTAGCATACGACCCGAGAACAAATGCCGCGCCGCGGCACGCCACAGAATTGACTATTTGCAAAAAAAAAAAAATTATAATAATTAACGATAGGAACGACGACGAAGATACACAAAAATATTTTTTCTTTTCACACCCCCCATCAGCTTTTTTTATTATTTGTTATTAACACCAATTGTTTCTGACACGAGTGCAAGATTCGCGAGTTCGAGGGATTCGGAGTGTTTTTTTAAGAATCGAGACAGCATGCGATCGCGCTTTAAAAAAATGCTTGATCCTCGCGTGTGTTGGAATTTTTTTTGGTGTTTTTTTTTCACATCCGTAACCGACCCATTAATTGCGAGAAAATTCGGACAGTGTCCTGGACACGCGTCGACCGGTTAGCACGGGCGATAACGGCGGAAAGTGAGATAACGACAGAGTTTAAAAAAATGAATAAAAAAGATGAAGAACAAAATGAAAAAAAAAACAATATCGATATACCATTATAGACGTAGTGAAAACGTAATCACCCCTTTTTATTAAGCTAGGATAACGACGTTAAAAAACCCGACGCTCGATGAGGAATTTGAACGATTGTATTAACGATATCAGAATAATTATGATAAATAGAAGCGAACGGTCGAGAAGCGTTTAAATGAAAATAAATCTGCACTCTCTCTCTTTACCCCCTTCTATAAATGGTGTACAAAACAATATATTCGTTTTAGACCGCAAAAGTAACCCACAATCACCGACGAGGACTCGTGTTTTTTTTCCTTGCTAACTATAATGAATAATGTGTAATAAACGTGGAAACAAAAAGAAGAAGTGGAACTATGTAATTGTGAAAACAAATTCGATTGAAACATACATTTGACGATTCGTGTATTTTTTTTTTTTTAGAGACCCGTGCGTCGTTGAAACTCGTGCGATCCCCAACAGAAAAATTATACCCCTCCAACCCGCCCCTCGTCCCGTTCACAAACAAAAATAAAATAATATAAATAAAACAAAAATGAAAGAGACAAATAGAAAAACATTGAAAAAAAAAATCGGCATCGCTTCGCTGGCTTCCTGCGTCGTACGCGCCGTGTTCCGCGCTCGTTCGCGTTATCGCGCAGACGCGTACTTCGTCTCGCCATTTTGTGCAACTCTTGCGTATATTATCTGTCAACCTCAAATATGTATGTACATATGTGTGTGCCACTTTATTGCTGTTTTTTCACTCTACAAATATTTCCTGCAAACGAACAACAACAATGAAAAAGTAAAAAAACAAAAAAAAAATACTGCCGATGCCCAAAAAGCCGGCGTTCTGGTGAAAAATCCAGGCACTCTGCTTACCCTAGCACTCTCTATCTTTCACTGTCCTCTCCGCATCCACACAAAATGGCCGATCCTTCGTACAGAAGTACCAAGTTTTATCGACAATTAAATCAATTAATTTTTATCGTCATAGCAGTTAAAAAGTCGAGGATTTTCTTCAACGTTTTATAAACGTTGAGTCTATTAAATTATGTAATAAAAATTGGTATCTCTGTACACGCTAAGAAGCAATTTATGGTGAGAACAAAAAAAAATGAATCCTGACTCACAGTGTTGCGCGCGTGTGTATGATTTGTTTTGTCCTCCGTGTGACTGTGAGCGTTTGTCTTTTCGTTTCCGTTCAATAAAGGATCTTTGAGACTCGACAAGGGGTAGAAAAAAATAACAAACAGACAATGCAAAGAGTTTTTAGTTTCCTTTAGGCACCTTATCCATGTGTAGATTGTAAACGAGATTCTGGAGTTTGCGAAAAATTGCCGCTTGGAGCGCGACGGAGCACCACCCAATTCGTAACGGAAATATTTGTCGCATAAAATTTTCGTTGCGCCTATCGAGATGGAAAAAAATTAGTCTAGAATAGACCGGCCAGTGAACGAACGAACGTCTTTGTGAGACGTGAAATAAATATATTGTCCGAATCACTATATCAGCCACGGTTTAATTGGTGAAGTATACAAAACCCACTTTTAAAAACATGTATAAAATTGTAATTAAATTATTGATTAATGTTTTCCGAGATCCCGACAATTTTTTTACAGACCGGTTTAATTGGTAAAATAAACTATACAAATTTTTTAAAAAAGTATAAAATTATAATTACATTAATTATTAATTTTATTTCCGAGATCTCGATTATTTTTTTCTAGACACACAAAGATTATCCTTCGATGAGTGCAAAATAGCAAATTAATTCGTTCGACAGTGGAATAGCCATTTACCTTGGATAACTTTCTTCACGTTTGATAAATAATTTATTTTTGTTAATTCACGAATCCCGTTCATTCAGTGGTCGGTCTACCCGGTCTCTAAAATCCACACTTGCGATTTGATACAACGATCGAAAAAATTATATAAAAAAACACGCTTTGAAGAAACGTGTAAGAATCATGTTGGTTGTTATTGACTGATATTTTTCAGACCAATTGGCACTGCGGATGAGACGGTCGCGCCCGAGCTAGGGTACGGTACAGGGTACAGTACCGCGTACAGCGCGAATAAGTCGATTCACCCATATGCGGACGTGGATTACTAACTATATTATTTTTAATGTTAAAACGGACGAAGAAAAAAGAACCCACGATCGACACTTCACTCTCACTCTCTCTATCTCTCTCACTCTCTCTCTCTCTCTGTCTCTCTCTCACGTTTGTCATAAACCCGACGACACCCTCAAAACATTATCTCACGTGAACCATTTAACACATTACAACAAATGACACAGGAAATAAAGAATTATTCAATTTGTATATCCAACGGATTTATCCTGATGAATGAGAGAAAAAAAAAGAGAAAAAAAATGCTTCTTCATACCCCTAGGATCGCAAACGCCCGACAAAAACCCATCCATCCCAGTCCCCGAAGAAAACCTGAAACAGAGTTACGGAAAGAAAGAACAAAAAAAGTCGAACAACGCAAAACGTGAGAGAGAAGCGAATTTAGCGAGAAAATATATTTTTTTTTAAACCCTCCGAATGGATTCGAAGGATCCTTGAATATTATAAATCTGGTGTGATCTAGGCACTGAGATCGCCGATGACCGGACCGTGATCAAGGGCCAGTAATCGTTCTTGGAAAATGCGAGAAACCGGACACTGATCTCCAGTGGGTACTTCCGGTCGCAACTCCGGTCAGCCAACAACCAGTCTGGGACACATTTCTCTCGTGTAAGAAAGCGAAACAAAACAAAATCGAGATCTAAAAGAAAAAAAAAAATGAAAGAAGTATCGCGAATTTACGAAGATTTTTAACTCTCGCGTTAAACGAGGTGCGCTCTGAGAGCAATGTTTTATTTCACAGATGTAAAAAATGGGGCTCGACTTTGCGACACAGTAGCACTCGGCGACATCGGCATTGCACCGAACGATGGTTTTTTCGAGCGCCATTTTAACGAAGGTAATGTATTTCACATCAATAGCTGAGTATCGCATCTCATTAGTTCGATATTTAATAGTTCGATGGCTGTGTAGAACGTCAGTCGCTAAGTACATCGATACAGTAGAGCCTCGATTGTCCGAAGTCGACGGGACGGAGTCCAGTTCTGAAGTAAACAAGTCCGATAATCGAAACACACATTTTTTTAACGGAATTGTAAGACGTATGTAAAGAAGGCATATATAAATGAAATAACAGTATATATATCAATCCTTTGAGGCATACATTTTTCCTTAAGTATTCACTTCAAATTTTATTATCCATCACTTTGAATTTCTGAACTTTGATTTCCGAGGTACTTGCAATTTGGAGTTTTTCGGTATTATAACGTAACTGCGCATGCGCACGGTCATTTTCTGGTACGAATTCTTACTTTAAAAACAACCGTGCGCATGCGCAGTGGAAGGGTTAAACTTTAAAACATATAACATATTTCCAATATCGAAGTTTTATGGCAAGTTTCATTTTTAATTGCCGCGAATTAATAAAGTGCAACATCTCAAAGCCGCTTCAGTGTGAACTACGTGTATGTAAGGCGATTCAAACAAAGCGGTATTGTAACTAGGCTAGCGGATTGGCGCTATAAGAGGAAAAGTGCGCCTCAACAAGCTCGAACACTGACGCGGCGAGCAACAATGTATGTTTCGCGCTAACGTTCGGATAATCGAGGTTTTACTGTATCGTCGGTAAGTGTTTGATGTAATAGCTAATATACCTCGCTATCTGAGCCGTATTGAAGATAGACATCTCGATAGATAAAGTAGATAAAGTGACAAAATATCACGTTCCACACAGACCGCATTTTTGAATAAAGCATAATAGACTTAATAAAAATAGCAAAATACATTACACGTTCCCAATTGCGCATTCTATATAAGATAAGACCGTCGGTGAACTCGCGCAACATTGTCGTTTGAAAATAGCGATGAAAAAAACGCGTTGTTCAGAATCTTCACAAAGCTTCTGACCCCGAAGATCGAGATAATTCTTCATTGCCATCGAGAAGAGTAAATCGTCGGTGTAATAATAGTTTTCCGTTGGATCTCGCGCGAGTCGGTCTCCTTTCAGCCGGTTCCCAACTCAAGATAAAAAGAACCTTGAGTGGGGAGATCTCCGACGGTCACGTGACTCAATAACGCTTGTATCTCCGCGGCTCTCAGTTAACGCGTGCTCGCGCTGTGGTAAACACCTAGTTTGTCGGACGTCCAACTCGATCTCGTTCCTCCACCGCATACAATATGGCTGAGAAGTTACGGTACGAATAACTCGCACGACACGACTCGTTCGATTTCACCCTTTGCTTCCCGCGCATTTTTACGAATACCCAAGAATTCGAGGTTATGTCGAGCCGACCATGCTTTTTTGTATCAATATTTACCCACGCCATTAACGCATTTACCAAAGTATACAAACTACATCCGTAAAGCACATACGATTTAACTTCTCTTCTCTTGTTTTTGCACCGTCTAAAATATTGGTTAAAAAAAGCAAAAAAATATAGTTTGATGTTTCGTGAGCTTACATTGAATTCGAGGTTATCGTAAGCTTTCGAGAGACTTTTTCGCGATGATATTTGCACGTTCGACGGGGGGGAAAAAACAAAAGTTTGACGAATCAAGGGTATTTGCAGGGAAGGTGTTTTCCTCGGCATGGGAAATCCGTTGCTCGACATATCGGCGACGGTCGACGAGGATTTTCTGAAAAAGTACGAGCTCAAGTCTAACAACGCTATACTCGCTGAGGAGAAGCACAAACCGATGTACGACGAACTTATCGAGCAGTACAAAGCCGAATTCATCGCCGGCGGATCTGTGCAAAACACGATGAGGGTTGTCCAAGTGAGTTTCTTTTTTTCATAAGCGCAACTCGTAAGATACGACGCTCATCGGTTCGGGAACGAAAATAGCCTGCTTCGGTATATCATTTGTGTGTATATATATATATATGTATATGTTGCCACATCTAGAGGAAACCGATAAAACTGTAGAGTTGTGCAATTAAGTTTTTTTTCCTGCACGGGTAAATTCCATTCGAGTTACGTACATCGTATGCATATTATTATTATACGATATATGTACAGCGTATTCGTGTATTATCTACGTATACGTCGGCCGCTAATCGTACAATTACGCAATTTTATTTATGCATACATTCAGGCGAGTTGATCGAGTCTCGTTATCTTGTATCCCGCGAGCACGTGCGCTATTGCACGCTTCGCCGACACACTTCGTCGGTCCGTTGGCTAAATTGTTGATTTCTTTTAATGGCTGTTTCAACACTTAAAAAATATTTGTATGAAATTTAATGTACTGGTTCTGGAAGTTTTTATGCATAAACCGGGATATCAAATTCATGGAATTTTTTACACAATTGTTATGAAAAATTAACGTACGGTATATTAAAAACTTTAGGCATACTTTACTTTTTATGACTTACTTTGATTTTACTATAAAAAGTACTTTAATTCCAATAAGTTACTTTCATTTTAATCTGAAAGTTCATCACTTTTTCATGACAATTGTACATTAAATTGATTGTACCAATTCTTGCATACAAACTTCCAGTCTAGTACATTAAACTTACAATTTTTTAGACAGTCAAGATGAGGTACATTTTTAAAGCAAGTAATTGGTAAATAATATTTTCGTTCATTTGTCATTCAAACTTTTGAATTTTTTTGTCTAATTTCAACGCGATTTTATCATTATCATTTTTTTTTTTTTTACAAAAACATTTTCCTCTGTAAATGAACAAAAAATCGGTCCGTCAGCTTTTACTCAAAGCACCATTGAGATCTAACCTTTGACACTTTGATTAACTTAAAAAAAGAAATCGATATCTTAGTTAGAACTTAGCGATGAATAATATTGACCGAACTAAAGTGACTTCAATTGTTGATAACAGTGGTTTCTGGAGAGACCAAACTTGGCGACGTACATGGGTTGCGTGGGACGGGACAAGTACTCGAAGATCCTGGAGGAGCGTGCGCGGGCTAGTGGACTGAACGTTCGTTATCAGTACACAGACGCCGAGCCGACGGGTACATGCGCCGTTCTGATAACCGGCAAGGAACGTTCGTTGTGCGCCAATCTGGCCGCGGCCAATTGTTTCTCGCCCTCTCACATCGCAGAGCCTGAAAATCGGAAACTTCTGGAGGCCGCCGAATACATATACATTTCCGTGAGTTTAATATTGTCGACATCGAACTTTGTTACGAGTTCCGAATCGCGAATGGACAAAAAATGTATAAGTTTGACAAAAATCCAAAAATGTGATCAAAAATACATTTTTTGAAAATAAAAAAAAAAGTTATAAAAAATAATTTTTTTGAAAGTCAGCAATCAAAAAATGTTGTCGAAAATGAATTTTTGGAAAATCACAAAACTAAAGTACGATCCTGCTCGAATTTTGTTGCCAAAAATCGATAAGAAAAAAATATTAAAGATCCTCACTTTTTGCCCATTCGCGTTACGACGTAAAAGAAGCTCGGCGATCGCGTTAAATCGTCCGATCGCGTTGAAAAGATTTTTATTCCACAAAAACTCTCAATTCCTATACTCCAGGGATTTTTCTTGACAGTCAGTCCGGAAACGATACAGGAAGTTGCGGCGCACGCGCACGAAAGATCGAAGACGTTTATGATGAATTTGTCGGCACCGTTCATATGCGAATTTTTTGGAAAACCGCTGAGCGCCGCCCTGCCCTACGTGGACGTGCTGTTCGGCAACGACGACGAGCTCGACACATTCGCGAAAGCTAACAACTTCGGCACCACGGATCGCAAGGAGATAGCCCTGAAAATCTCGAATTTGGAGAAAATAAACGACAAGAGGAAAAGAGTCGTTATCATAACGCAAGGCGCGGAGCCAGTTTTAATGGCGAAAGATAACGAAATTTTTGAATTTCCGGTTCCGAAGTTGCCGGCGGAAAAAGTCGTCGACACCAACGGGGCTGGCGACGCTTTCGTCGGAGGTGAGTTGAAATAAAATAAAAAATAAAAAAAATGTTTACTTTATTTCTGAATATCATTATTTGCCTTTTCGATTTTTCCAGGTTTTCTGGCGCAATACGTTCAGGGCGAGAGCTACGAGACGTGCATCGCCTGTGGCATTTGGGCAGCGACGCAAATAGTCCAGAGGTCCGGATGTACTTACGAGGGAAAGCCAAACTTCGCGCCATGACCGAGGAAAGATTCATCGACGCCCTAGTAAATCGTTGTACTTAACATAATAAAAGCGTATTTTTACCTCGAAGCACACAGCACTTATGGTAAAAAAAATAATGACGGTGGAGGAAAAAAATTTTCTGCGATGTCTCAATGCCGGCGAGGAATTGGGATAAAAATAGTAACATTATATCGATGACAAACGCGCGAGACACCGCGCAACTTTCATCATGTATGTCTTTGTCGTGAAATCGATACATTGAACTGAAACAGCTTATGGATAATATAAAAGACCGCTTTATAATTTGAAGATCTTGTTTTATACATTCCGGTCCTAACATCGATAATTTGACTGCAACAAGTGACAACATCGAAGCGTTTTCTGTTGTAAAACGGTTCGTACATAATTTGTGGGAAAAAAAAATGTTGACATTTTAATTACAATCCAAAACATCGAAAAATTAGATTTAGAATTTTTTTTTACTTCCGGTCAGCTATAGGCAAAAAATAGTCGTCACAACAATTAAAGAGCGCCGTACGCTCTACAACTTTGTCCTATACCTTTACCTCATAAAATCAATAGTTCACGTGCAACAACGTCACAAACCTTAGTCAAAGTTTTATCCGTCGCTCGATAAACCGCCAATTATCGCTGCGTACACATATTGAATAAAAAAGAAAAAAAAATCGTGATAAAATACAGCAAAACAGGGCTCGTACATTATCCCTACCGCGCCTCCGCTAGATGACTCTGTTACCGAGAAATCCGCTCGCAAATCACTGTTTTATAATGGCAGCAAAGTCCTCCATATGCCCCGCTAACTCATCGCAGCTTCGCGTCCCTGCCGGTGGCGTCGCGGCGATCGCGTGCCCGCGCAGCTTCCCTCGCTCGCCGCCAGGAACGCTGCGCTCGGCCCGTCCGGCTTGCACGCCGTCGTCGTCCGTGCACATCCTATACCAAAATAGTAAAATACCGCGTGCGCAGTAGCCAGGCACGGCCATCTTCGTCAAGTGGGTAACCTTTGTTGATTTGTGAAATGTGACGCCCGCGCGCACGTCGTCGTGTCCCTCGTACCCGTCCGTGTTTCATGCGATTATCAAATGCAATATTTCTCGTGCGGTTACGAGCCACGTTTCGCATCTCATGATTCGCCGAATTCAATCCAAAACCCATTGCCGCAACACAGCCAGAGCCGGGCTTCGGGGAAATAATCGAGATTCACCGAGTGAATAAAGTGAAAAAGAGAAGGAGTCCCGTGTTTGACAAAAAACCCCGGGACGAACGGCGCGGCGGTGGGGCGGCGGAGAGGGAGGGGGAAGAAGACAGTGAACGTGTTTAGGTGTGTGCGCGACTGATCGGAGCATCCTAGTGCAGTCTCAAACATATACATACATATATATAAAAACATATATATATATATATATATACATATACGTATAAACTATAGTGTCAAATATCATGTTCGCGCTAGTTAGTCAACGGACTAGTGACGAAAGCCTGTGTGTGATATCGAAGTGAAGCCCCCTAAGCGCCCTAGTGTCAATCGTTGACTATTTATTTGTCATACGATAGTTAGTGTTCCAGTGTTATGTGTCGCTGCGGCTCGGACCTAAGGGATTATTAAGTTTACAAACACGTCGGAGAGGCCGCTGAATAGGTAAGGAGCACCATTTGGCGTCGACACAGGGCGTCTAGTCGCTACATCGTCGAAAAGCCGACGTACTGAAGAGCGAGATGAAGCTAGTAGGGAGAGCGGCGGAGCTCGCGCATGCGTCTTCCGTCTCGCTTCATCTCGTTCGGCCCGCTGGCACACGGTTAGGGCCGTAACACACTTAGTGGTTCCCACCACTACACGGCAACTTCTTGATCGCTCACACGAGTTCGCGGCGTACCTAAGTTCCACAACTGCGATTCTCGCAACGAGGGATACGGTCAACCGTCCGACTCGTGTAATACACATGCAGGCGCGCGCGCGCACACACACGGGCGAGTCGACAAGGACCGTGCGTGTGTGTGCGCGCGGAGCTCCGCTGCCGGACTCGTTCGCGCGCGCGGGCAATCGTCGTGCTATGGCTCATACGCGCGACCGAGTTTTAACCGTTTTCGAACTATACTCGTCTCGCATATACGCTGGTACGCTCGCCGAGAAATTTTGAGAGCGGAATACGTTTTATGTTTGATTTATCGATTGCGGTTCGAGCCCTCGGACGAGCGGACGCGTGAGAATGCGGGAAATTGCTCGGCGAGGAAGACCGAAATAACATGACGATGGGCAATGACGAGAACTGTTTTGTCAGCGCTTTGGTGTTTTTTTAAAATATTTTTTTGCGGTAGGGATTGCATAAAGTATCTACGAACAGATGTCGATGGAATTGGGAGAACACTGGCTGATTGTGATGAGGAACAATTTATTTTTCTTTTAGACTTTCCATAGCTTTATAGTATGAAACAAAATAACAAAACAAAACAAAAATGTACGACAAGCTATTTGAGCCCGTAATTAGAATCTTTTAGTGTTTTGGTTGTTTAACTTAAAAAATAAGTAAAATAAACACTGAAACTTTAACGAGCGCCTAAGAAGCTACTCGAGGATTTTATTAACGTGGCTCGTTTTATTTTTTATTTTTGTTTGCGACCGGATTAGTAATCGCTTCGTTGCGATAAACCGCGAGACTCGCGGATCGCCGAAAGTACAAATAAAAGCATTGGGCAGCGAAAGAAAAAAAAAATTGCCGAACATCGACGAAGAGCAGCGATTAGAATTCCACGGTGTTTCGTCACTGTTTATCGGCGATTATGATCCGCTAAAAATGGATGAAAGGTGGAACGGTGACGGGTGCAAGAGCGAGCGCTTAGCAGCGGTAGCCGCGTAGTGTATAACGCGGCGGCCACCAAGATGGCTGCTGTCCGACGGGAATCGAGTTCGACTCGTCGTCACCGTCGTCCGCAGCGTTTAATACGTGGAGGGCGCGCGTAAACGTGCCATTCACCGGGACTAATTCGTCGGTGCAAAGGTTTACCAACAACGCACGGCTGTATAAATAGTGGCAGTAACAAAAGAACAAAAAAACCGTTAGAAAAATTTTATATCGTGCGATGAGCCGACGGGCGGGTCGCGCCGACGGGCGACCATCGTCGGACTAAAAACCAATCAAAACACCGTCGGGCGACGAGAACAATATACCGACGATATTTTCGCGTTCATCGATGAGACAACGGTAACGATTGTCGACAATTTCGTTTTTAAAAAAATCGTGTTTTGAGGTTAAACGGCGTAGGCGCGAGCTTCCGACGGCCGTTTGCCGTCGCTGCGCTGCTGCAGTACTAAAGCCGTTGAGCAACAATGTAACAGCGCTTTTCACCGGTGCATCCCAGTGTACAGTAGGTCCATTTTTAAATTCTTAAGACAGCGAGTGATTCGATGACATTGCGTGTGCTGACACGCACCCGTCGCAACCAGCGGCTACGCTGTCCAACATCGGAAACTTATTTGTCCAGTTCGAAAGTCGATTTAGATTCCGTGCCCTAAAATGCGTTTTAGGCGACAGAAATTGATGTTCGAACTGCGTCGATAAAAACGGGTATTGGAACTAAAGCAACCGTAAAAAATGTTCGTCTTGGGCTACGAAACTTGCGTCCGGTGTGAAAATTCACCCAAAATCGATTTACCGAAACTCGGATCTTTGGGACGAGGCGTGCACATCGAAAAGTTGCCTAAAAGCTGGCCATGCGAAGGTATGCAATGCCGTTGCCAGAAGGCTACTTATGTTTAATACAGCTAAAAGCACTCGTCGGGCTGTGAACCTGAGGAGCGCTCAGGTCGAGTCACGGGACACGATCGTGTCTTCTCGTACAAGCGAGGGAACGTTGATGGAACGAACGAACGAGCGAGCAAGCGAGCGAGCAGGCAGCAGCAGTGGCGGCAGGGTCGGAGCAGCTGCTACTCAGTTCTGGTGTGGGCTCTCTCGGTGAGTGCCGTGTCGGTGTGTGAGAGTGTGCAGAAACACAAGGAGGGGCGGGGGGACGCGAGGGGAACACTCGTTCGTCGCGACTCGGTACGGGCCGGTCGAACCGAACACCGGCGAGTGACGAGGACGGAGTTATCTCATTTGGTAGCAATAGAATAAGAAGAGAGCGGCTGTGAGGCGAACCGAGGCAAGGCAAGAGGGATTTTACGAGGCGAGACGCGGAACACCCGGCAATGCGCGTGGCTACGGATTTTATATATGTATTTGTGTGTGCATATATATAGACACACGTACACGTGCACACAACTAACCGGACAAATAGACGGACGTTCTTACCCGGTTTGGACAGCATTTTTGTTTCGTTTTAATAAGAACGCTGACTAAAGAAGGCAGAGGCCGGGGGAGAGAGACCTGTGAGAGATTGCGGGGAAAGAGTTTGCCGACGGTTTTGTGTGGGTATGTGCGGGGTACTGCATAAAAAATTTTAAAAATTTATAATAGAGCCGCGACTGTAGGGAAAGCTGGGTTTAGAGACGCGGGCGTCTTGTTTGTCTGACGAAGAAAATTAAATATATGGAAAGAACGCCAATAATTAGAGTTCGTAAATGGGAAGTAAAAATTCGGAGTTGTTATTGTCCGTTCAATTGGATTTCTTAATCGCTGGTTTTATATGATTAAAAAAGCGTTTTTTAATCGTTTGTCTCGTGAAGAAAATTAAATATATAAAAGCAATAATAAAAATAATAAATCGGACGAAAAAAACGTAGTTGTATCGTCCGTTCAATTGAATTTCTTAAGCGGTGGGTTTATCTGATTTAAAAAATTAACACGGTAAAGCAGGTCGATAATAGTACATTACGATACTAGTGCGTCAAAACTTTTTCTGACGAGTCTTGCAAGAAAAAGTTTTTCGCACGATTATCGTATAAAATTTTACTTTACGAGGTGCGAAAATGGGGGTTTTGCGCGAAACGTGCGTAAAACTGCAGTTTTCGCACCGCATTACATAAAAATTTATTTTAATGTTATGTACCATTCGGTATTTAAACAGTCGCTTTTAAAACCTTTTCCGGCTTGTAGTCCACCGCGTCATCGCGGTTGCACGCATTTTGTTTCTTTTTTTATTTTTCTCCTTTCGCCGCTCTTCGAGTGTGCGCCGCCACGCCAGCTGAGCTAGGGTTATTTATCATTGGTCGCTACCGGTCGGGGACCGCGTGCACAGCCTGTAGAGCAACCAGCGCCAGGCCTAGGTCAACTCTCGAGCGCGCTTTGCATCGCGGCATGCTCTCCGACGATTGCAGCTTTTATCTTTCAAGGCTTCGGCAGAGCTGCTGATCTTCGCTCGGAGTCTCAGAGTCTAACATTACTCGACGCGCCACTATTCGGTACTCAATTAACGATCGATCGAGTCTTTCAACTTTACGCGCATGCGCACGCCAAATCAACTGTAAACAAGCTATCACGTGCACAGAATTTGGCTAGTTCGGTCGAGCTAACGACCATCCGGAAATATAGCTTGAAATCGTGAATGAAAAAGGTTCCAAGCATCAACGGCTTTCAATTGAATCCATTTATTCTTAAATATAAACGATTAAAATAGAGATTTTTAAAAAGTAATCTTAAATTTTAAACAATCTTAAATTTTTTATTCTCTTAAATTCTTAATAATCTTAAATTTTAAGTAATATTTTTTTTTTATGTTGACTGACTAAAATTTCACTGATTGTTGTTCGAAGCTAACAATGTTAATATGTAATGTCATTTGACGCCATTAGGGAGTGCAGATGCTGTACGATTGTCGAATGGAAACATGTGTAATGTCCACCATGACACCCGTTGCGCAATAACCTCGTGCTCGCTTCGATCTCAATTATTCAAAGTACTCGTTGCTACTCGGACGGAGAAAGTCCGCTCGATCGTAGAAACGTCGAGCGAGATGGCAGGGAAACTAAGAGCCCACTTGTTTGGCCACCTCCCCCCCTCGAGCCAGCTCTCGCGGCCCTCCGATAATCGAGTTCTCTGTGACCCGGAACACAATTACTCCGACCACCGCGCATCTGTTATTCTACTACGTTAGTCGTGAGCCAACCATCGCAATGCCACGCTGCGAATGGCACGACGGCAATAAACAAAATAGCGGAATATGATTGACAATTCGATAGGTACATAAAAAGAAATCGTCATAAGAAGTCGCTGAATGTTAAGAACGATTTCGTGCGAGCAACGAATCGTTCAAATGTCAGCGGCTAATACCACACACAACGGCCGCGATTGTAATCTCTCCCCGATCGGCTTTCCCATTCTCTTCCGCCGCGCGCTCAGCGCCCTCCCTCGCCGCGGAGACAAGTCGCACTAAAAATAAAAGAAACACATCTGTGCACCCGAACTTGCGTCATTCTTGTTTCTCATAAAGAAAGCTTTATGTTTCAAATTAATCCAAATGCACTTCCAACCAGTGCGAAAACGCACACATGCGAAAAGTCGCCTATAAAATATTTCACGAAGAACCGACCTTAATAACGATGTCCAAGATCGCCCCCTGTAAAATCCTAAAAAAAAAATAATGCGAATGGGTAAAATTAATTTCCGCCAAGTGACTAATGACTTTTTTCTCTTTCTGTTTCTCCACCAGGTCGCCAAATCGCCGCTCGACCGTCATCACCGGAAGACCCGAAGACCCGTTTGAACAATGTGAAGAAAGAAAATAAACCGCCCGAGCACCGAACAAAAATTCAACTGCAAGATGTGAATGACCGCGTGAATCTCGGTCGTCTGTTAAGCTAAGTGTAAGAAAACAAAAAAAAAAAGTGCCACTGACGAGAGTGTCCGAGAGGAGTGTTTGTGCGTTGGTGACCGATAGAGACAGGGTGGAGGTCGAATCGGGAGGGTGGTTGACGCCACTTGGCGTCATCGTCGTCGTTTTCGGAACGGCCACGTGAGATGGGTGATCCCGAGACCGCCGACACGTGGTCCGCATGGTTTCTGGACGCGATACGAAAGATTCGTAGCCAGAAACAGCGGCCGAGTGTCGAGCGGATATGCCACGCTATAAGGCAGCATCACAACTATCACGAGGAGGAGATAGGCGAGCATCTCGAGGTTGCGGTGAAGCGCGGCGATGTACTGAAGATATTCAACAAGGGCCAGTCGTCGTACAAGGATCCGGGCGGTCTGCAGTCGCGTCCGCTCAAGGTGACGAAAACATCGGATCTGTCGAAGGTCTTTGGGAAAGCGGTGCGCGAATTGGGCGAGCGTGATGGCTCGACCCTCAAGAGTATCGAGAAGTACGTCCGCCAGAGTCACACGGTCGAGGAGGAAGCCGACGGTGATCTGCGAACGGCACTCAAGCTCTCAGCCAAGCGAGCGGTCGACAGGGGCTTCGTCGTCCAGGATGGTAGGCTCTTCAGGCAACCCGACAGGCCACCCGCCGTCACGAAGAAAGTCCTCGATACCTCCCAGAGCAACGCGCATTCGGACAGCGGCAGCTCACCGGCCAAGGTGTGTAGAGACAAAAATCATATTTTCGGAAAAACGTTTCGCGCCCAACAAGCCGAGTTTACTCGGTTAACGGAACATGAGTTAGCACAATAGATAATATTGTGTTAACTCATGTATAATACATGAGATAATCCAGCTGTTTGTGCCAACAAGCGTTAACACAAATTGTGTTAGCACAAATGATAATCTGGCTGTTTGAACCAACATGGGTTAACACAAATGATAATCTGGTTGTTTGAACCAACATGCGTTAACACAAATGTGTTGATACAAATTGTGTTGACACAAATGACATCATTTGTGTTAACACAAATGCTAATCTGTTTGTTTGAACCAACATGCGTTACCACAAGTTGTGTTAACACAAATGATAATCTGTTTGTTTGAACCAACATGCGTTAACACAAGTTGTGTTAACACAAATGATAATCTGTTTGTTTGAACCAACATGCGTTAACAGAAATGTGTTAACACACATTGTGTTGACACAAATGTGTGTGACACAAATGATAATCTAGCTGTTTGTTCCAACCTGTGAGTTGTGTCAACTTTGTAATGGTTACTTCTTGTGTTAACTTACATGTTGGGTTACATGTGTTAACTTACCTAATCTTACTATCTGTATCGGCGTACCAACTGTGTTGACTTACCGGTCGTTTTGAAGGTTGCTATGTTAGCTCTACCCCTTCGAAAATTTACTGAATCGTGCCGACTGATAATTACAAAGGAACCGTGTTAAATATTTTCAAAATCGCAGTAAAGAAAAACGATTTTTTTTAATCGATCTCACGCCGATCCAGGCTGATCGATCGTCTCGGGACAAATATTGTCACAACCTCAAGGTCATCAATCGCTCGGTGAACGACTGTAGCGTAATCGATCTCCACGCTCCCCGTTGTCGTTGATGGCATAGTGTTAATAAAAAACCCCCTATTGATACTCCGCATCATCAATCTTTGTAGCTCGTGTCACATTTTTTTTCTCGCCTCCGTCGTTGACCCGATTCATTTACATCATCATTTATCCCTGACGAGCTTACTCGGGACATTGGACATTAATTGCCGAGGCGAACTTGCACCGTCGGTGAAACGCTCGTTTCAGTAGCCCTTTGAGGCTGATCCGGTGAATGGGCCTCGGTTTATTACGAAGCCTGGTAGCGAGGGTGCTTTCAACGATAAACGCCAAATTTTACCCTCCGGGCTTAATTTATATTGGCATCAACGATCTATGGACTGTGTTGGTGGGCTCGCAGGTTCCCGGATTCCCGTCAGGTCACGCCCTCCGGTTACATCCAGCGCGTTCCCCCTCTCCCTCCCCTCGTTTTAAACTAACCCGATGAGCGGTACTATATAATTTCATTACGATATCACTCTCCCATGCCAGTCTCCGCGCTCAGACTGGTCTAATTAACCACCGGGCATGGAGAGATCGATAACTCGTTTCTACCGGGCGGCCATTTTTATTAATTTAGTACAAAAAATTGCCGCTCCCCGGCGCTCAAACAATGTAATCCCGACGAATGCACACTATACATCCTTGAAGAAAGGAAAAAAAAAGTACGCATATACATACACCTTTCCCGCTCCTTCATTCCCATCATTAAATCCACCGATGGGCTTCTTTCTTGTTCGAGCGAAAAGCGAGTCACGCCTGGACGAGGTTAGCAGCAGCGGTTCTCGCTCGGACCCGAACGGCGGTTAGGGTGGCACAAAGGCGGCGGGGCGGGGCGCGGGGCGAAGGGAGCTGCGACGCAGCTCGTCGAGAGCCCGTGGAAGGGGAAGGGACACTATCTCGGCACGACTTCCGTTGACTCGTTTGTATATCGTGCTCTTATTGATCCCCCGCGCTCGGTGGAACTACTTCTTTTTCCCTTCGTCTCAACTCTCCTCTCCCTTTTCCGACGTAGCTTCTGTCTGCCTCTCGTACTTCCTCGGTCCGAGGCTACATGCTCACTACGCAGCGGCGATTCTCGCCTCAACGGCTGCTCGCTCCCTCGCCCTGTGGGTTTTACCCGAGCGATGTCGTCTCTCGTGACGCAACGCCGCTGGATCGCGCAACATTGACTACTTTACGTATGTCCTTACGATTAATCTATTAGCAGATTTACCCGGTTCGGAAGTATGAGAAAATAAAGCTTTTCTTTACAAAATTGGTAAATTACAAAAATTCATGTTCGTTTTACGAAATAAAAATAATATTGGGATGCGAAGACGATGGATTTAGCAAGCAACGCGTCTCTACTCGCAATGTTCAGTCGAGTCGTCTATTATAACGCAATGTCGCTGGATCGCTTTGCATTGACTACGCATCTCTATGATAAATCTATTGGTTAGTGAATTCCCGGTGCAGAAGTTTAATAAAATAAAGTTTGATTTCTTGTTTTTACAAAATTTGAATTAAAGAAAAAATGTTCGTTTTACGAAGTAAAAATAATATTGAGGATGCGAAGACGATGGATTTAGCAAGCAACGCGTCTCTACTCGCAACGTTGAGTCGAGACGTCTATTATAACGCAACGTCGCTGGATCGCTTTGCATTGACTACGCATCTCTATGATAAATCTATTGGTTAGTGAATTCCCGGTGCGGAAGTTTAATAAAATAAAGTTTGATTTCTTGTTTTTACAAAATTTGAATTAAGGAAAAAAATGTTCGTTTTACAGAATAAAAGTAAAATTGACGATGCAAGGGCGATGGATTTTTCAAGGAACGCGTCTCGATTCGCAACGTCGAGCGGGTAGGCGGGCGGCGCGGAGCTGCGTAATGGCCGTGCTCGTTTGTCCCCGACGGGAACGAGCGAGACAGATCTCTTTGGGTTTTGCTGCCCCGCTCGTTTTACACGTAGCATTGTAGGATAGATACATGCTATAGTGCAGAATTCTGCGGTAAAAGGCCAGTACGGAACGTCGCTGTGTTGCGTCGCTGCAACAGCGACTCGACGCGCCGGCGCGGAACAAGCCGGTATTCGGCGTCAGGTGCTGCTGCTGCCCCGCTGCTGCTACGGTTGTCGGCGACGCAATTCCTCCCCCCGCCCCCTCCTCTCGTCTCTCGAGTTGAACCGTAGTTTCCCCACGGATTTTCCGTGCTACTCGGTCGGCGCAATCGCGAAGTACATACCGCGACAAGCAAGCGACCGAGAGAAGACATTCGACACCTCGGCGCGCCGCGCTCGCCTTTGACGCTTCCCGCGCTTTTCGACGCCCATTCACACTTCTGGCGGCGTCCTCGATGGCGCTCTCCCGCGGCCCCGAGGCCCGCTCGTTCCCTAATGACCGTAACCCTGTCTGCCATTTCTTTTTATTGCCCGGGCTAATCGTGTTTTCACTCTTCTTTATTTGTTTCTTTTATGTTTGTTTTTATTTCGAAAGCATGAGCTACTGCTGTGAACTATCGTCCATCCGTTTGATATTCATGAGATCCTTGAAGAGGAAGCGATTAAGTTCATTGCTGAGGAGGCTTTTGTTATATGAGAAGAAATTTTGCAAGCATTGTTTCTATTTGTCGGTTCGTTTCAATCTTAATTTTAAATCGCGATGAGATTGTTCTAAATGCTTTCCGCGCATGTTTACATAGCTTGACAATCATCCGCTCGGATCTATGCGATCCTCGAGCCAGCCGCCTCGATTCCTATGAAATATCCTACTGTAACGCATCAGTGTAGAGGGACAATAAATATTTTTGGGATCCCTTTATTTTATTTACTTATTTCAAAAATCTGATCTATCCCTGTGAACTATTGCCAATTCGTCTGAAATCCATGCGTTCCTTGAAGAGTAAACGAATTAATTTAATCGTCGAAGAACTCTCCGTCACTAAACAAGAAATTTTGCAAACATTGTTTTGTTTAGCTCTTTTTAATTAAAAAACTTAAAATCATAATGAGACTCTCCCTAAACGCTTTCCGTGTATGTTTACATAGTTCAAAAGTCATCCGCCCGGATCTGCGCGATCCTCGAGCCGGCCGCCTCGATTCCTATGAAATATCCTACTGCAACATGTAAGTGTAGAGAACCCATGAATATTTTTGGTATCCCATGAGTGTAACTCGAGGACGAGACCAAAAGCTTTCCCCGTTGTTTTCACGCGCGTACGTTCGGACCGTGCGGCGGGACAAATTGGTCCGAGAGACTCGTTCCCCGTCCGCCACGCGCCCCGATTATTCCGTACGCGCTGCTCGGTGACCTCGAGAAACGATCGCGATCTGGCAAATCGAGCGTCTCGGCTGCCGCTGGCATCGTCGCGTTTCGTTTTTGCGGTACGGTGGGGGAGAACGGCCGCAGCGCGGTTGCCGCGTTTACGCGTGTACTTGTCTCTCGCGGATACGATATCCTTGGAAACTCGGCGTTTCGCGCGCCCGCACGAGAGACACCGAGGATCGAATGTTTCGCCGCGGTTGCGAGAGAAAGACATCTCTCGCCCGGCGATTCGGCCCGAGCAATCGGGTGGAATTTACGCTTCGACGATTGGTCGCGGCACGCGCTCGTCCTATCGGACGGTGTCGCGCAACAGGTCGTTGGTCCGTTCGCCGAGCCGCGCCGAGAGATCGGGGCACTCGATCTCCCACCATCCGTCTTCTATCTCGGTATATACGTCGAAATATTTTTCAATCGGCAATCCGTAACGCGCGTCCGCTCGAAAATCAACTCGGCCGGTCCATCGATCAACGTTATCGATCGACCTTTGCCACTCGTAAAATATTCATCAGTGCATCCATCGGTGCGAATGAATTAAATTAAAAAATAATTATCTCTTATCCGGGGATCCGCAGGGTTCGAAGGCAGAAGAGATAACACCTCTGCGACGATAATTACGGGTTATGCCCTTCCCCCCCCCCCCTTCCCCCCCCAACCCACCTCTATAGCCATTCTCTTTTTCTTTAGATTACGCAAGCCCGATAACGATTCA
Organism: Ichneumoninae sp. A BG-2022a; assembly: GCA_030522665.1. Lineage (NCBI taxonomy): Eukaryota > Metazoa > Arthropoda > Insecta > Hymenoptera > Ichneumonidae > Ichneumoninae sp. A BG-2022a. The sequence goes on along the minus strand of JAPYZC010000412.1, from coordinate 3,189 downwards.
CCCACGTGGGAAACACACTTTGCGCTTTATATCCCTCCTACCCATCTCTCTATACGTAAATGCGCTTATCCAGATATATTTATATGTACCTTCTATAGGAACACGAAGTTGGCGAGAACAGAGATACAATCGTAAAATAAATTGTTCATTTAATGCACCGGACTGGAAGTGTTTATGGATTGGAAGTACTTTTATACTAAAATTAAAGTAAATAATGTCTAAATTTTTTTTAAATACTATAGGTTAATTTTTCATCACAATTGGACATGAAATTTAATATACCAGTTTATGGATAAAAACTTCCAACACATTAAATTCCCCACTATTTTACACTAATTTTACTAACTTATTTTTTTATTTTTACTGATTTTTTTGTACACTGCAATAACAAAAAACAGGCTACGAAGGGGAAAACGAGCGTGGACGGAGATAATGAGGCTTCTCAGTCCGCAACTTTCTGGCGTGACTCGATAACATTCTCTGACGCAATCGTGGCCCTCCCAAAGTCCGTTTTCTTTTTCGTCTCGCGAAAGTACGACGCGATTCCACTTATCTCTTTATTCGCAACCAATTGTGTGCACTGCGCATGCGTCTGCGCAGGTGTGGAAGCGCGAGGCGGGGGCGGGGGGGAGTTTCTTCCGCGGCGTCAACGTTGATACCGGTAGGTGTGCATTAATAAGATGCACCCTTCCTCAGCAGCCTCGATGCGAAGATAGCCTCAACCTTCTCCGACAACCGCCGGAATGAATAATTACGTTTCACTCGCTGAACCCTCGTAACGCACGCGAACGGGGGCGGCGTCTCTGCGCGCAACGTTATGCCGGGCGTTATATCGTAATGAACGATAAGCACTCCTCGTTACGAGGGGACAGCTTTGTTCAAGCAAGGCCTCGACCCGTCCTGTTGTACAGTGCAAATGCACGATGATATTTGCTCGTTCCACCTTCAACTTCCGAACCCTTCGTCCCCATTACGTCTTTTCCAAGATGGCGTCTGTGCATCATTGAATCACCAATAATAAACACTATAAAGTAATTGTGTACATATTTAATGTACCGGACTGGAAGTTTTTAGGGGAGACCGGGGCAAAATGGCACAGTGGGGCAAAACGGGACAGTGAGACCGAAACTCAATCTTGCAATCACTTCTTGGATGCCCCATTTTGCCCCAACGATACATTCAGATTTTCAAACCTGTTTTGCCCCACCTAACACCATCGTCAACATCCAAAAGTTGTTGGAAAATCCCGTTTGGTCTCATTATCCCGTTTTGCCCCGCTGTGCCATTTTGCCCCGCTGTCCCCTATGCAAAAGCTGGTACATTAAATTTAATGTCCAATTGCAATGAATTATTAATATACTTCTTCAATGAAATTAAAGGAGGCTAAATTATTGAAATTAAAGTATGAACGATAAGCACTCCTCGTTACGAGGGGACAGCAAGGCCTCGACCCGTCCTGTTTTACAGTGCAAACGCACGATGATATTTGCTCGTTCCACCTTCAACTTCCGAACCCTTCGTCCCCATTACGTCTTTTCCAAGATGGCGTCTGTGGATCATTGAATCGCCAATAATAAACACTATAAAGTAATTGTGTACATATTTAATGTACCGGACTGGAATTTTTTATGCGAGAACTGGTACATTAAATTTAATGTTCAATTGCGATGAATTATTAATATACTTCTTCAATGAAATTAAAGGAGCTAAATTATGGAAATTAAAGTATTACAATGTGTTGTATTAAACACATTGAAAATACTTTATGGATATGAACTTTTGATCACAATCGTACAGGAAATGTAATATCCAATTGTGATGAAAAATGAACACACTCTTTCAATGGAATTAAGGTAAATTATTAAAATCAAAGTACTGTTATAGTAAAATTAAAGTAGTTCCAACGTTTTTAAGACAGCTCACATGAATTTTTTCATCACATTTGTGCATTAAATTTAATATACCAGTTTTTGCATAAACACTTGCAGTCCGTAACATCAAATTTCATACGATTTTTTTTACATTGTATTGCCAATATTCTTAATCCACCAAACATTAATTTTACATTCCTATTCCATGAAATTTAATATACCAAATTTCGCATAAAAACTTAAAGTCCGTTGCATAAAATTTCACACGATTTTTTTTTTACAATCCATATCCCAGTTCCAGACCCTCAAATTATACTCCGCCTCGAAGATAAAAATGTTATTATTACATCTACCGCATACCGAACTCGAAGAAAATCGATTCGCGAGCATGCGCAATGATAACAATATCACGTTCTATTTTTGTCATTCTATATTTATTTTATTTTATTTTTTTCATTGAACAGCTTCCAGCGCCCCTGCCGATATGCAGAGAGTGTTTGGGCGCGACAGCGGCGAGCAGCAACAACAACAACAGCACGAAGCGTCCGGTCTCGGAGAAGCTGAGCCGATGCAGCGTCTGCGGAGCTGCGCTGCACAACTCTTGCGCACCGCCGGAGCTCTCGATGGTCGTCGATCGGGGATCGACGTGGTCGTGCGACGACTGTTCGCCGACGTGTTCCGGCTGCCAGTTGGAACGGGAGTCCCAGAACTATTTGGTCAAGTGCGCCGGTTGTCCGAAATGTTACCATCCGGCGTGTCTCGACCCGGCCCTCGACAAGAAGAGCAAGGCGCCCTGGCGATGTCGGCACTGCCAGACAGCTCACACACCTCATTCCAAAGACCACGAGGTCAAAGGCCGCGGTACCAAATCCCAACACTCCCAGCAGCAGGCTGCGGACTCCTCGTCGCAGGACGATGGTACGCCCACCAGCACGCGAAAGAGGCTCAGCAAGATAAGGGAAAATAGAAAGTGAGTTTACCGGCGACCCTCGTCGTCCTACCTGCTGTAATTTTTTTTTACTCCCATAAAACTAGCCTAGGTGTAAGGTAAAGGTACCAATGATCGGACGGTTAAGAGCAGCCTAAGATTCCAGTAGTTATTAATTTATCAAGAAATTTTTTTTTCTTGGAATAACCGAAACCAATATCAAGCTGATAGTTTCTAGTTTCCAAAATTCCCCAGTTAATTATAAAGGGATAAATATTTTTTTAATTACGAAAGAAAGTATCAAGAGAGCCCAAATGTACCGATCTTCGGACACGGTTTTTCGGCACGTCCCTATATTCGGACACTGCGTGTCCCAATGTTTCGGACGAT